>JACCGJ010016950.1:0-10129 GCA_013407085.1 Atriophallophorus winterbourni | reverse complement strand
AAGAAATCAAAAATGATTTACGCGCACAAAAGCTGATTCAATTTTTATGGTTTGCATGCGCTGGAATATTCGGGTATTATGGAGAAAATCAACTTGATTTTACTGAAAAATCAGGCTAATAAAATAACCGTCTTTTATCCTTAAAAATTTCCAATCCATTATTTGAATGAATTAGAATAACCATGTTTCAAATTATAACAAATTATTGCCCGAAGTTTATTGTAACTAATTTTAATCGCTATTATCTCTCATAGCACATAAAATTAAGTAAAAAACGTGGCCGATGCTTATCAAATAAAAATACGAAACATCTGCCCCGGAGTTCATCAATGATTTGTTTGCCAAGGTATATCGTTATCTCCAAACTGAAGATTCGTCGAAAGTATTTGGATCTAAATAAACACATCGATCCGCGGCAGAGATCAAAGTGTCGCGTGGACTGGAAGAATAGTCATTCGTTAAGACAGACTTGATATCAAGAGACAATGGATCCGGTTACTTAAGGAAGATAAAGATAGTTTCCGGTAGCTATATATCGTATAATCAATAAGATTACCACTCAGCATTTGAACTGAATAGATAGCATAGATTTTCATACTCTTCTTCATTTTTTGTTATCATTTGTAGTTTACCACTAATAATGAATACAATGAAAAAGTTGAAGGTTTTAAAGTTTATTAAAATAACCGCTGTTATTTAAAAGAGCAATTTTTCTAGCTTCAGATAGATTTCGTGAAATAAGTGTGAATAGTAGATTCTGTTTATGTGAAAAGCACAGCCGTGTAGAAGACATTTTACGTATACGATGTGTAGGAAACTCAATGTACCGATCCTGCCGAACAGTTTTTTAAACGATGTAAACTTGTCAAGAGTAGCTTATTGCAAGTACACTGTTGTCAGTAGCTTGAAAATGCTCTCTATAGATAATGTGCAAACGTGCACTAGACCGTTGAGACTTGATCTTAAATTGTGAGAAAACCGTATATTCCTACTAACTGACTGAATGATCATTTCAAACTTGTCTACGATTACAAATATGCACATTTTCAGACTAAAACTTTAAGCTCAGAGCGACTGATTTATCAATCCATTGAAAAACAACCGGAACTGAAAGCAAAAACCACCGAACATGCCTTCTGTGTATTGTCTTGTAATTAAATCAAATAAATGTCATCTCATTGCAGTCAAAACGATAATCCGGACGAATGTAGGGGATCATAATCTTCAGGTGCTCTTGCCCGTTTCCCCATGCGTATACGTCGCAATCCACGTTTGTCCACATATCTCCACGATGGATAATCATCCACTAGATAATCTTCCGAGGGAAGGTAATTGACGGCCGTTCGAGCTTGGGCACCGTACGACGCAATCAGAAATGCTGTGTAGACGAAACATATGGAATAATAATGCTAGAGTATATTGCCCCGAATAAAAAGCGAAATTTGAACAGACCAATAAAAATTGAATAGCTACCATGTCGATGGCTAGAAATGTCTAGTCTTGCGTCTATCAATTGCATTGCATGTGTTAACCATTGTTTCAAGCCTATCGTTACGCAACTTCTAGGTAATATCACGTGAAAATTGTTTTCCTCTTTGTTTGATATTGACCAGATTCATATATGATCTCACGTACAGATTTAAAGCGGAATAACTGTTGAGCTCAAACCCAGCATATCGACGCTGTGCTTGTGTGACGCAGAAACATTCAAATACAGATGCTTTCTTAAAACTCATTCTTTCAGCAAGTTGATTCGCCATGTGATTGAAATTTTAGCTCCGGTAATCATTAATATGCGAAATTTGTCTACCATTTCTCACCGTTTGCAAACACGTGGTTTTTGACCTTCCTGTGCAAATCTGACGAGTTCACGCGGTGTAATATGAGAATGCTTATGAAAGAGAAAATGTTGTTCCAACCGAAATATTTTGCCTTGTTTGCTGTATCTGTCTGGGTTAATCATACATAAATTAGTTGCTTCAATGTTTGAAATAGCTTTAACATCCCATCCTGTTTAAACTCGTGTGTATATTTACGGCGCTGCTCTCATCTGATATGCACAAATGTTGAAAACATGTTTTATGGTGCGGAATCTGGCGAATCATCAAGGTTACGCCAGTCTTATTAAATTTACTAGCCTCACGCGACGCCGTGAACTGTTGCTTAAATTTTGACAACGATTTAAAGCAAGTGTACTAATAGACATATTTTGTGGCCAGACACCATAGATTCAATCAGAGGATGCGAAAATGTATTGAAAATAACCAGACAGAATTTTTTCACCCAACGAACATGTCGATGTGCATAACCTAGTTAAATCGACGCAAACTTCTATATAATTACTCTTATTTCATTTGAATTTCATTTGAAATATTTAGAAACAAGCAAATATATTACAGCGAATTATAGCGCTGTGATGAAATAAAAATATTTTGCATTTGTCTCACAGCTAACTTTTCGGAAGCAAATTTTTGATTTACACGTTAACTCTTAATCAGTGTTTGAGTCGAGCAAGATAGCGATGTATATCCAACGAAGCGTAATGCTGTCATTTTGACATTTCATCATTATGAGAGATCTAAACCGAACACAAGTGAACACAGAAGTTTGGTTTGTTTGCGTTGAACTTGCAAATGGATGAAGAGCGGATTTACTAACATGAACGTTGGGTAGCAAACTGGTATGATTTGCTGATAGTTAGTAATGAGTTAACATTACCCTTGATGTTGTGTCATTGTGTAATTTATACAAACACCTATATTGAGAGAAAACCTTGTGGAAATAAATACTTCCAAATAAAAAACAGTAAGCACATCAAACAATAAATACGCCATGTTTTATGAAATGCATTGCTTGAAACAAATGCATATACACATTTTGGAAAATGTACTTAAGCAAGATCCCTGAAATATCGACTTTTACAATGGGTAGCAACAATATATTGTAGTGCTCACATCTTCTTCATTTACACACCACAGCCGGCTTCTGGCTGTTCGCTGTCATCAGGTAGATACAGTAAGATCTGATTCGGTGAGCCTTGGAACAGTGGTAAAGTGGTAAAAATTCAGGCTTGCGTTCCCACTGTTAAATAGGGTTCTTAACAAGAACCCAGATGTTCAAATACCGAATCACAAAGTGAATTCTGGCCAAGCGCTCGGGGTAGTATCAATAGTTTCGAAACTAACTGAAACAATCTCGCACCCAGTCGTTCAGTAGCGGCATTTTAAGAATGTTAAACGTTAGCAAAAGGCAAAGAAATTAACAAGAAAATTTCGAAAACGATAGCAGTTTTCAAATAATCTGCACGATCCATCAACAATTACATTTTGAATAACGGGATCTTGATTGACCAATATGAAAAATGAATGTAATATCTGATAACGAATTTAAAAACTTCAGATGATGTATTACGCTACAGTTGATATTTTAATGCATACTGATAATAGATCAGTGTAGTATTAATAAAGTTCTACGATCTTCATCAATTGTATGATTAATTTTCATGAACAAGTTAATGCAATCGTTGAAGGGAGCCGGTAATATTGTAAGCCTAACATTGTTCAACTTAATAGTGAATAGTTTTCAGCCATCAATTCAAAATCAATTCTGAATTTTTATGTATGATTTAATAGGATACAGAAAATTCATTCGTATTTATTACTGTCACATCCTCAGTGATTTTATGAGAAACAGAAATCTGTTCAATCATACACAGAATGCGCCGAAACATGTTCTCTAGTCAAACAAATTAGCCTGCTTGGATTTCAAGGTAGCTTTTTTTAGTTTGAATAATACCTTAACATTCAGCATTGACTATAACCTTGGTGTTAAAACTGAGTTGGATTTATCAATCTCGTAAAAATACAATCTGAAAGTGAAGCACGAATCCTGAAAAGCCTGCAGTTGAAAACCATGACACATTCTCGTTTTAGATTTATTATACATGTGATATGTTGAACAAATAAAACTTCACCAAATCTAGACAACATAAAGAATTTCGCTGATGCAGAGTAAAAATCAATAACTTACCAGCAATTAAAGTGATCAAAATATATTTCATCTTAATACTAACAAAACAAACGAATTTGAAATAATAATACACTAATTTTTAATTTATAGGGAGTAAGATCTTAGGAGCGGAGGTGTCAGTCGTTCCTCATTGGTTCATTTGGGATCTGTGAGTAGATGGGGAAACGCGGATCATGCTGAATCAATCGGAAAATTTTTATTCAAGCTGATGGGATTGAACAGGTTTGTCTTGCCAGGTTTATTCAATAGTGTGTTCGAAATGCAAAATATTTTCATCATTTCTGCACTGTTTCAAGGCATGCAGCTCCAAATCATATTGTTCCTACCTGATGCGTGCAAACACCATGAAACACATCTTGACAGGTGTGAATTATGGAAATACATACAATCACGTCTATTTATGAAGCCCTTGGGGTTACTCCCAAAGTCGCAACTTTCTTTATTGGAGTAGCCCATCGATCGCGTTGCTTCGCTTGTTGGGTAGTTAGCAGAAAAGGCATTAACTGAGGACACTTTTATGGACCGAAAATAATTGTAATGATCAATAGTGGCTTGGGGATGGTTAGATCTGCTTATATGTTGCGGTATGCTGACTGTTTATTATTCAATATCGTATTATGAAAACGTGTTTGTGATAGCGGCGTCATGTATTCGTGAATAAGATAATGGAATTCTCGGGCGATAGAAACAACAAGGTAGCAATAGCATTTTGATAATAAAATCGGATTAATTATGTTTGAGAATGTTGACATTGGTTATGCTAAAAGATCATCTTTTGAATGCATGACCATCACATGCACCCACGATCGGTTTTTACTGAATGTACCAAGCAGGCATGGACAGTAGGATCAGGATCTGTATGCCAGAAACAGTAAACAAGTTGTACTTGTTAGCTCATTTTGGTCATGTTTGTACGACCAACATGTTCAGTCACCTGTGTCATAAGACTTGTTACTGGGAATAAAACTATAATCATAAACAAAAAACACAGTTGCTTGAAACTCCCTCATGCACCCTACGGCGCGTTTCGTGCTGTTATCAGGTATAGAAACTTGCCCTGCACTTGTAATTAACTTTTGACTGTAACACATTTCTATTGTATTTGATAGTCATGTTCTTTGATGAAATTTGCAGCAAGCGTCTTTTGCATTTCATTGTAAGCTTGAGAGAAAGTGCGTCTTTGGTTCAACTTGATCAGCCTAGTTTATGACAGTCAATAACATTCCAAGAACCGTAAGTAAATCCATGCCTCTTTTAAAGTATTTATCCGTTGCTACAGCTTGAAAATTTCGCAGCCATTGTTCCATATCACATTCAACAAATGGAAATCGCTACGGCATATTCATGGTCATGGTGCCAGTGTAGATAATGAGAATTGTGTCAAGTCAATCAAGCACAATATGCGTTTCTTTCCCTAATGTAAATTACATTGTTGACACATGATTCGAAGTCACTCGACAAAACGTTAACACTGACACCCAGGAGATTCCTGTCCAAAACATGAAGTCAGGTGCCGGTGCGATTTTCTCGGTAACCAATGTTTCACGGGAGCTTTATCGCCCGGAATGCAACAAATAACACGAAACCAATTACAGTTATTGTGTAGTGGAATGGCGATCACAGAAGATTATTATATAAAAGGTACATATTGACAAATTGATTAAAATTTGACTAAATAAGATAGTGCAATTAGATCTGCTGCTTTAAAATTGATCGATGTGGAGGAAACGGACACAGATTCCCACAAATTGAGGCCATCATGCTGCACAAAAACCTATTCGAAATGATTATAAAAATAATCGCATCTTGAAAGCCTCTAAATAAATCAGTTTTCGCACCATGTGCTTTCGAGTAAAAGGAAGATCGAACCAAATTGGCCGATCATTAGTTTCGGTTTCAAAACCCGAAGATTACCATAAACTATGCCCCAGATACATGGTTTAGCACACAATATTACGACCAGTATGGGTGCCCTTTTACACCTGAGCTTAAAATGAATTAATGGTAAACTCCGAGGGTTGAATATTCGTATCCAAATTGAAGTGACCGACTTAAGCAACCAGCTGAAAATCACGACCACATAATGCACAAGTACAATCTTGAAACATTTGTACGCCTTTTCATCACATCCGCACTGCAACTGGTTTCATGTTTAAGCAGGTTTTCAAAATATTTATTATGACCCTAAATGAATTTTTTAAAGCACGTACATTATCTACGTAATATCTCAAACATGAATCAGATTAAATTGCGTACCGTTCGTAATCAGCACTGTTTAACTTAATAGTATATATGCGAAATGTCATTCAACAAAATTATAATCCACTTGCAGAAAAATATTCTCGTGGATGCAGTGGATAGCATAACCGTTTTAAACCTGATCGCACCGACGTAAGTCGGGTAAGTCAGGTATTTTGAAAAAGCAAGTTCCATAAATGTTCAAAGTAGTGATACTGCGGTTTGAGTATAAAACTCAACAAAGCATGTTAATTTTGATCGTAGTGTCTCGACCCCGTGAGTGTACCGAGCGTGAAAGCGGTCGTCGGGTGTCTGTGATGGAAATGCCTTCAAATACGGCTTCTTTGTTACAACAATCCAATTCTAGCTTGGCTTGCTACCACAACCTTGATGCAACAAAATTACATACCGGATGAAATTATCGAGGTATTAGCTAAATCCTCAAACCTATTTAACAACATATGTGTGAAACGGAGATCCTATTTAACATACATACCTATGCTAAGATAAATCAAGCGATCTGTTAATCAAATTAACAATGACCCATTATGGTGAAACACAAGTAATTGCCGGCTGAAACGCAGGGAATGTTTAGACTGTTTGATCAAGCAGTGAAACAATGGTGATTGCATAAGAACAGAGAAACAGCTGTTGATATTCTCCTTAAAGAAATGGAATGATACATTTTCATCCCCATTCCGGTTTCAGGATGTTAGTGAGATGTCAAGAATTGAGAACGAACAGTAACGCGCCATGCCTAACACCCGTCGGAAACTAATAGAAATGTCACGTCTTTTCAATCCGTTTACCTTACGAAATTCGTTGAAAAGCACCTGCCAGTGAAAATTGTTCACAAGCAAGCGGATGTAAGCAATGTAACTTATGATTGTTTCAAACATTGACGATTTTTGTCACAAAGAGTCAGCGACGAAATTTCGATGCAGCATAGTTCCTTCATATGCAAATAGCAACGCGATAATAAGCTTAGTAAAGCTCTAGCTCAATAAACGGAAAAATGAGCATGCAGACTCGGAAAATTCTTTCTTAACAAAACGTGAATAATCAATTAGCTCAGTTCACATGAAAACAACAAAAACAGAGGGGCGCCACAAGTTTCAGGCAAATTAGAGCCCAGACGAACCAAATAATTCGATTTCATCACGCACGGATTGTGAATATTGCACGCAACAAGTTTGTTATTGCGAATGAGGAACACTGAACAGCAAGCAGCGTACAGTGTTCCTGTGTAGACACTGAAAAACCCAGCATACACAACAATTGTTAAGAACTTTTACACCAATTTCAGATTTTTCTTCCCTGGATGAGAGCATCTGAATTAACATACAGATTACGTAGACGTATCATTGTGTTTAGCATGAAAAGTGAGGTTCATCAAGTTGATAACAAAAAACCAGATGAATGAATATTTCGTTTCTTTAATTTATAAAGGGCATGAAGTAATATTGTAGGAACGCCTATTTGTGATCATATTTTCGAAATAGCAAGAATACAAATAAAACATAACGATACATAGATTCAAGTAGATTCAAGAATTTATGGTTGTTGTTAGAAAAAATGTCATGTATTGTCTCGGTATGATGAAAAAATGTTCGTTAGGTTAAATGCCGTGTTGTATAAACAGGATGTATTGTGGAATTACTACGCATGAATATATCTATTTTGTTTCTGAAAATACTTTCACTAGATGATTGTACAACATCTGACGGTAAAGAGTTCCATAAGAAACAAACGCGCACCGAATAGAAGAACCGACGTGAGTTCCGGTGGGAATGTGGAATATCAAATGCCAGTGGGTGAGTACGTGTGGTATGGCTTGACCGAAGGCGAAATAGATGCCTCAGAGCTTGCACATTTGTATTCAATATTTTATGAGTTAGGATTAGATTCAATCGAACCGTTCTGCGAGGCAGTGTATTCAAATTAAGATGCACTAGTCGATCCTCATATGGTACGTTGTGGAGACAGCCAACCATTTTAGTTGCACTGTGATAAATCCTATCGAGCAGCTTGAAGTCCTTTTGTGGCTATGGTTCCCAAGCTTGCATTGAGTAATTCATCACTGGGGTAACATACGTATTTGTGAGCATGGGGAACGTTTCACGGGAAAAATGTCCGAAAATACGCCGGAGCATACCTATCATGCAGCTAGCTCGGTTGTGCACTGCTTCGCATTGCATGCTATTCTTAAGACTTCCACTAATCCATACGCCGAGGTCCTTTTCTTTTGTGGTACAGTCCAGTTTTTTCGACCCAAGGTTGTTTAAGAATAGGAAATCTTTGACTATTTGCAACATTTTACTATTTCTGAAGTTGAATGGAAGCTTGTTTCTCTCTGAATAGCTGATCAATATATCCAAATCGCTTCGTAAGCGCAAACAATCCACACTTGACGTGATTCACGCCCAAAGTTTAGCATTATCGCAAAGATAACCATTTTGGCTGTGGCAAGTTTTGGAAGGTCGTTGATATAGACCCAAACGAGAACCGGACCAAGTACCGAACCTTGGGGGACACCGCTAGTGGCATCAGTTTCCTCAGACATCACATTATCGATACGTACAGTTGCCTTGCGATCAAGAATGTAACTTCTCAGCCTGGTAGGAAGGCACCCATTAATTCCAACATGCTGCAGCTTGCTCAGTAGTATAGAATGGTCCACGCGATCAAAGGCCTTTGATATGTCCAACTAACACGCATGCACGCAACCACCATCATCCACTGCCTGCGTCCAGTCGTCCATTGTCTCCAGTAGGTTAGTCAAGCAAGAACAAGACTTCCGAAATCCATGTTGCTCTCTAGACAACAAGTTTTGGGCTTCGAGATGACTCACAATTCTTTCGCACACAATTCGATCCATAACTTTTGAGATCACTGGAAGGAGTTTAACAGGGCGGTAAATTGCTGGGTCAGAACGAGTTTCACCTTTATAGATGGGTGTTATGATTCCTCTCTTCCAGTCACTCGGCACAACACCCTTCCTCAAAGAGTGATTAAGTAAATCACAAAGTATTTCGCACAATTGACTGCCGCATAACTTTAGGATTGCAGGTGTGATTCCGTCAGCTCCCAGGAACATGTTGATATTCAACATGCGTAGGGGTGCTGCACTATTTCAGAATTGATGCATATTACGCATATAGTCTCCGGCACAATTGGTTCTGATAATTCCGATTATTGTAATGCATCCTTAGAGGTGAAAACTCCTGAATGAAAACTGGCGAGAGCGTTAGCGGTTTCAAGGACAGAATCAGTCAGTCCGTTATCTGTCATGGTCGGGAAAACACCGGGTTTCGGCTTTGTAGTGTTGTCAACGGTTCGATAAAACAGTTTGATATTTCATGTCATTCTTATTACCAGCTAAAGATGGTGAGTTTGTTTATCCTCCCGGATGAGATTTGTGACTGGATTCCGCAATTCGCGAAAGTTTGGCCAGGTCGATTCTGTTCTCGCGACCCTGTGGATAGCTCATCCCAAAATTTCGCTTTGTAAACCATTTTCTAGTGCGACTGCGAATTCTGAAGTGGGGTTGTTTGCTATTATGTTTCGGGACATATTTCGAATTTAAATGTATCATGTTGATGATGTAATTTGTCAGGGTTGTGCAATGCGAGTCCGGATGACTGAAATTTATATTTTGTTCATCGAAAGCCCCCATTGATTCTATCAAACCAATGTAACCCACTTTTCTATTTCGTTTTGTTTGCTTTACCATTCTACTGGCGATGCACACGCATTGAAAGAGCAGAACGAGGTGGTCGCTTCGACCCAGCGGAGGGTGATAATGAACATCTTCAACGGCCTTGGCTTCAGCGGTTAAGACTAGGTAGAACAGATGTCTGTT
>JACCGJ010016949.1:0-23740 GCA_013407085.1 Atriophallophorus winterbourni | reverse complement strand
GCGATTGTAACAGCTAACTCCTAGAATGTTGCGGAGACATCAGTTGTCAAATACTTGGAGACGCTGAATGTGTTCTGTACGTAAGGTCCAGGTTTCGCACCCATACAGTAACACGGCCCGAACTGTCGTTTTATAGAATCTACCCTTAGATTAACAGAGACAGTCCTTACTGCCGCCAGAGGTGACCTAGATTGCGGAATGCTACGGTCGCTTTAGAAATGCGTGCCAAGACCTCGTCATCTTAAGATGTAGAGTTATTGATACAACTACCGAGATACGTAAAACGATCTACAATTTCAAGCACCTGATTGTCAAGTAATAAAGTGCTGTTTGATAAGTCGATGTCCTGCAGCAGAACGCAAATCTAGAGCACGCATTGTTTTAGTCGTTTGTACCGTTAGTAATGTGACAAAGACTTTCCTGTTGGTCCCATTCCATCAAGGACCTACAATTTGGCGGTTCTACATAGGTTTTGTGAACTAAGGTAAAATAGTTGAAACCGTATCACCACAGGAGGGGATGCTAACCCGCCAGAGACCAGACCACACCCGTGTTTCCGCTCAAACTTCCACTCACCTCGGACACGTTGTCAAACTTGAAGACCAGCCGCAGAGCTATCACAACGACTGCCATAGCGATCACCTCCACACGCAGCAGTCGAGGCCAGGGGATGAATGGAACAAGAGTAGGTCCTGTAACGAAGGAATTCCAGCTATTCAGCATCACCGCAAAGCGTCGTAGCAGCAAACGACATACATCTCGGAGAGCATCGGGCAAACCCAAGGTCAGTAGATGACGGTAGACAAGCCAAATGAGTGGAAACCTGTGAATACAAAACAAAAGCAAGTGTGTGTTGAGCGTGAGTAAAGTCAAGTTTCATGCAAAGCGAATTAGGTAATATCGTTTCGATTTGCCAGGGGCTACAAGGCTCATCATTGTCCTCCTTACAACCGTATAACGGAACCCAGCCACCGAAGATAAAAAACGACATAGTGGCCACAGCGTTGTGAGATTATGGGGCTTCTTCTTTTTTCTTTTGTGCGACCATCTCCTCTTGGAGGATGAGTCGGCTTCAATGAAGATTCTTGGGAATTTGGGTACAAAGCGGCATCCCCAGCACCACTCGGCGTTTGTTCGAGTCAGCTTCTCTAGCCTTTGCACAACCAAGTGCGAGGCAGCAGGGAGTTGCCAGAAAGAGGTGGTGTGCACCAACTAACCGTCTGCCAGACTCTATTAGCCCCATAATCGGTTCCAAATGTTGTTATAGCCGGGGGTGGCAGAGGGGATAAACTCCCACTGTTTATAAAATGCTCCCATATGGCATGTGTCTCAAATAGCCTCTGACAACCAAGTCAAGCTCCTGGTCTGCACGAGTGGCTCCCCGAGCTCGGCGGAATTGCTTCTATCAACAGGAGAAGGGGCGAGGGCGAGTGACTGGCGCCTGATGGGCAGATGGAGCTCGTTAGCCTGGAAGGGCATTTCATCTAGGGAAGGAAATCCCTAATTTTAAACCTCCGCCTTGCGGGAACGGCTTCGGGAGAAAACCCTGAGGAAGATTATGGGGCTAACTACGACAGAAAAGTTACTCGGAGTGAGAAGTAATTAGTATCGGAAGCATGACACAAAAGACTTTTTTACAGGTGTGCTAGCAGTTGTAAAGTTGTACCAGTAATATATCCTACACACATACATAGAGCATCCCGACATAGTTATGCTACACTAGTTCCAAAGCATGCACATGTGGGTCTTTGTTTTTCATTGAAATCGGCCATGCATAAAATTAATTTTTCCACACGTTTTTATCCGCTTTCTTGGTTACATTTTAACGCTATCCGTTGGCGAAATGCATCGTGTTTTCATATCAACTAAGGTCAATGTTGGACGCGCACTGTTTGAATGAATTATGAGATACCGAGGATCATGTGGACATTATCAATCAAGACAAACAAGAAACATCGTTCAGTAACTCCATGTCAGGACATATTCGTCGTATATTGAATTCTGTGGTGAAATTATTGTAACTGCTGAAAATTGGTGTATAGGAATAAAACCAATTTATTCTTATTCTTCTTCTACTATGATTGCAAAGCTAACTTGACGTCCACACGACGATGCTGAAGATGAAGGAGCAACGGGCAGGTAGCAAACAAACGTACTCACTTTGGCAACTGATAAAATCCAAGAAGATGAACCAGACTGACCGAGGCTGTGACCACATTGTCCATCAGCAGAGATTGCTTTGAGTAGAACAGACGGGACAAATTCTGATCGTGGATAGCGAACAGGCCGGGTGGGAGAGAGTGGCCTAGCTGATGATGGTAATAATGAGAACGAACAGTTAGAATATCGACAATGCAACCAAAACGCATCGACTTACACTTAAATAGATTATAACGGTTTTCAACGAGTATCATAATAAGGCCACAAGATTTTGCCATCAAAGTACTCGATAATAGTTCACAGCGAGCTACCCTCAACTGAGCATAAAAATTCGCCCCCATAGAGAACTGAAGTAGATGTTTCACAAACATAACATGGAGCGCATGGGTTTCAAGTGGAAAGCCCTAACTACTGCTTCGGGAGAAAACCCTGAGGAAAAATCTGGAGCAAAGTCCCGTAGACGGTTAGTTGGTGCACATCACCTCTTTCTGGCAACTCCCTGCTGCCTTGCAGGTCGCACTTGGTTGTGCAAAGGCTAGAGAAGCTGACTCGAACAAACGCCGAGTGGTGCTGGGGACGCCGCTTTGTACCCAAATTCCCTTCATTGAAGCCGACTCATCCTCCAGGAGGAGATAGTCGCACAAAAGTAAAGTAAAAGTAAGTAGTAAGCACTTGGGATGTGAGTACCACGATCTATTGGCACCCTACCTAGTATTTCTCACTTGGAACAGTGAAGATGACACGAGATCAGCGTCAACATCACAAATCAAGTTACGGGGTGACGTACCGATAAACACGTCAGCCGACCTGTCCGCGCCAGCTCCACCATCTCATTCAACGTAATGAGGCGTCTGATGGCCGTGGTGCCCGAGGAAAGAAACGCAAAGTCCTCGTGGGGCCACGCGATCGGATTGACTGCCTCGCGTGTCGGATGGATGGTCAACTGGGCCAGGAACAAAAGACTCAGATTGTGTTCCACCAGACAACGGTGTTGAATCGCACCGGGAATTTGACCGCTCCAATAAACACGCTTCCAAGGGTTGGATTTGGATCTGTGGTTCAACAAGGGGCAGGAACAACAAGACTAAGAGTGAGCGAGCGAGCGGAAAACAATAGCAAATGAAGTGAAAGCTCATTTTTAATGACCGGTTTCGTGTGGCTTGCACCCACAGCCAATGAGAAGGGTTCTTTGTGGGGTAGACAAAGTTGAATGTTTAGGTCAGGCGAAATTAGGAGTGTGTGTGTGAATTGGATAAAGCACAGATGTGGGACAGAGTTAATCCTACATCAGAATTGAATCAAAGTTCGACTTTAGTGGAGGGCGGTACATGAGACAGTTTCCATTAAAATGGTAGTGAGCGTGTTTCAGCAGCCCACTACAGTTGGCTAATCACGTCTAACTACCTTTTCTATTTCCCCCTCATATATGTCTAGGCCTGGGCAACTTGACAGTATCTTAGCCCATGTGCAGTCTCTGACTGTGCGGCACTTTGCCTGGATCAGGCTTGTGCTTTCATACTACTTTCATCCAAATGAGTTTGGTCTAATATTAGTGGCTAGTCTAACTGCGCACATCCTGCTATTCCAAGGAATCCAATCGATAAGACATGATTCGGCACGTGAATTCAGTACTATACCAACACCCGCCTGTCCTGAGATGGCAGCTACAGAATCACCACAGCAGCGCAAAAAGTAGCGAGTTGAAAGGTTTGGGGCAGTAAGTTTAGTAATTATGGACGGATCATATAAGCGCGTTTCCGATAAACAGCAAACATCAATAGATAGACTATCTAAGGTAAGGGCCAGTGCAGCTTGCTGGCCTATTTGTCTGAGAGTTCTGACATTCATGGCACCGATGTGAGCTGAAGCCCGTGGTTTCAGAAAGTGGTCTGTAAATTCGCGAACAGAAAATGTTCCAACATGTTCAGCGCGGTCTTTTCTAAAGCTGGGATTGACAGACGGAGAGTTGGTAAGAGTGGATGGGGGAGGGGAAGGGTCAGAAACAGTTTGAAGAGTAGGGTCAGGGCCAGCAGTAGCTTGTTTTCGCTTACCCGCCCTGCTGTATGCAGCAGGTAAGGCGACCCTGTTTATCGTGCGCGACGGCCGATGCACTATGGAGTTAAGTTTCGTATTAATAGTCATGGTCATGGTTGTATGCGGGCTGGGATACTGCCAGGTCGCCCATGCCTAGACAGGAGAACAATTAGGGTTCTCGACCAAAGCCTTTGGCTAAAAAGCCTGACCCACAAGGCAGTGGGTTATGTTGAGACCGTGTTCGTCTGACCTTTATCCATTGACCTTCCTGGTATGAGTGACTCTGAAGGTGCTCGGATAGCACCACCCAGCATAGCTCAATGGGTCATAGAGGTGCACAAACCATCGCACCACGTTAAGGTCCAGTCTCAGCGCGCACAAAGTAAAGTAAAGTAAGTGAGCCGCACGCGGAAACACGCGGGAGTCTCATTGCTATTTCTATTTTCTTTGTATCAGGGTTTGGGCAACCTGATAGTAACTTTGACCAAGTGCAGTCTATGACTGTGCGGCACATTGCATGGATCAGGCTTGTGCTTTCACATACATGTACACATTCAGTAGCAGCTGCAGTTCACCTTCGTAGAGACTTGGTGATAAAAACATGATACTAGTGTTTCTCGTGAGTGAGTTGGTAAGGCAGGATTCTTGAAGAATCAGAGCGCTGGAATCACATTTCACGAATATCACGAAATCATTAGCGATACGATACACATTGAAGAACTGTTTGAATTTTAACAACAGATGACTCCAGAAACAAGTGAAAACAATGTCCAAGGTCTGACCCGGTATGATGTTTCAACGAATGCTGTTTGTGTAAGAGATAAGCAAAATCAGCTCCAACTTACAGTTTATCAATCACGTATTCCCGCCAAATTGCAGAACGACCGTCAGGATCGTTGGAAAACGCGTCAAGCGTTTCCAAATTGAGCAGCTTCGCTAACGATTGCTCCGCGGTGAGCGTGATGGGCCGAAGAGTGAACAAATTGGCTTCATCTTCCACGATTTCCAAGGGTTTTTCCTGCTCAGCATTATCGATCGTGATTGATTCACCTTGATCCGAAATCGAGGAGCGTGACAAGAGATGTTGGCGCTTGCCGGACAACGTTGGCGCATTCTTGACGCTGTTTCGAGGAGACTCGTGTCTTGATTGAGATGCTTCAGTGTGAGGTGGGCTACCCGGATCATGAGCGGGAATAGCACTATAGTCCGCTTCAGTGGGACATTCACTTTTGATAGAACCGAGGTTGGTCTCGTCTCCTTTTGAAGCGGAATCTGCAGAACTAGATGCCGACTTCGAACGACGTCGCCGGTTCCCCTTGGAGCCGGAAGTGACGTCACTACACTTGGAATTACTCGAACATGATCGACGACGTTTGCGTACAGTGGTGCCAGACTCGCGGGGGGTTTTGGAACTTGCGGACCTCGATGTGAGAGGTGCGGACATCCGGGATCGCAGAACTTTGCGCTTCAAGTTATGCATCGCCTTAGCATGAGCTCTGGAAAAAAAACAAAGGATGCACAAGACACGAGGAGATGCAATCAGGAAATGAGATAATCAATCAATGGACTGCTGCCTAAATCGGGTCTCGTTGTCGCATTAGCCCAGCGCATCACAGAATCCACACAGAAAAACGGAGATCAACCATGATAAACGTCATTTTACCAGTGTGGTGCTCAGTAGAAAGGCAAAGAATTACGACACCAAGGGAAATCCAAGTGAACTAGGTGTAATTTCGACGAAAGTGCGAAGTGAGACATGTTATTTTATGATCTTTGTAGCCTGAATTCTGATTAGAACCCTTCCTAGCCATGTTAATTCCCCCCAAATTCAGCAATAGAAAAACGTAAATGTTGCTAGCTTTATATCTGCCTCACCCTACAGCCCCCACTGGTTGTCGTTGTTGAACGTTTATTATTAGGCTAGATGACATCATCAGAGAAGTTGATTTCGAGGTGACGTGCAGTCGGGGATCTTGGAGATTGATGTCTGCCCCTACACCATCACCTTCATCACATAGGTTGAAATTACCATCTGCTTGGAGATCCGTATCAGCCTAATTCGAGCTTGATGTCATACAGCTCTATCAAATAGTATGTGTGCATGAAATCACAAGCACGATAAAGACAAAATGATGCACAGCTAAATACTACACCTGATAACACTGGATGATTGGACACAAACGGCAGATGAAAGGCAAGTAATTCATTCTTGCTAACTCGATATTTCCAAAGCATAGCCAACTACCGCTAATTATCTAATCCTCGTCGAGTGTTATTGTACCCAAGCGACGGACGAAATCAAAAGAGTTCTAAATGAAAGAATCCCTATTCCCGACTAGCGGTTTCAACAAATGAGCGAGATGCTTCGCTAATTCGTGTGTTAGGGATCCAATGCCATCCACGATAGGTCGCATAGGGACGCCCACCTTCTGTATCTTTAGGAGCTCATAGAACCTAGTGGTCTGAGCAGATTACGGGTATAGCATGAACCATAATCCCTGAACAAGTTCCTTTTTAATTCCCCGCAATTATATCGAAATCACCCGCTTACGGTTATTCATAATCGACGTGGTTCTCCTGCTGTCAATAACTTAATAGGGACCTTCAGCAAGGTGTGATTCAACCTTATTTCTATAATAACCTTTTGCGAGTATCACTGTGGCCTTGCCTTTGTCGGCCCTAGTGATTACTATTCCCTCTTCCTTCGCAAATGCTGAAGTGCTCGCTGTTCATCTTGCGTGAGGTTACACTTTTATGACTGTTTTTTCTTGATAATATTGGCTATACAGTTACGTAGCACGTCTGCCTGTGTTTCCGGCAGTTGAGCTAAGGTAGATTCTACGCATGGAATGATATCTTCAGGTTTTAAAACCTTTGTATTCAGGGAGAAGTTTAAGCCTTTTTCCAACAATCTTTGTTCCGTCTGCGAAAGCGGCCTATTTGATAAGTTAATTACTTTAGAATACTGATTAGCACTGTTATCAAAAGAACTAGTAGAATTACATTTATCCTTAAGTGTTAGAAGAGTTGTGAACTTACGTTTCTGTTTCTCTCTAATTTGCTTTGTCTGTGTGGCCAAGACCTCGGCGTGTTTTCCACAGATTTGGCAGAAATCCACTTCAGAGAACTCCGCTCGCAATTCGGACTCCAACCTGGAGGCGTTCGAACGCGCGTGTGTCAGGTTTTCGTTGGCCCTGTGGATCCTTTGTTTTAGAAAAAATACTTTGGATACAGTTTCGGCAGCCTTCCTTGAATTGCGTGAATTATCTGGAGTTGTGACCACCAGATCCCTTGGTATGACTTTGTCCTGTTGACATCTGAGGTTAAAGACGCGATGATTCGTCCATCTGGCTTCCACTTGAGCTGTTCGTACCAACTCGCTGGCCAATTTGCGAACTCGTGGTTCGTAAGATTCAGCAATTTAATGGAAAATGTTTGTGACCGATCGGGGAATCATAATCATGAAAAAAGGAAGTTTGTAATGAATCGGTGAGAGTAGTTTGACAACGATTGACAGTTTCATCACACCAATAAATGGTTGATTGTCTATAAACTTTGTACGAAAAACTCACATTCGCGCGGTATAGGCACGATTCGCCATGCCACCACATCAGTCTCCAATAGAACCGACATCATGTTCTCAAAGTTGAGCTGATTTTCGAACGAGCCGTGAAATTCAGAAGGGAATTGAGTCGACTTGAATTGGATCTCGAGAAACGCATGGCTATCGACAGGCTTTGTGATGCCTGGCTCAACCTCCCTGCAGTACGGCGGTACCTTTTTAATGCTTTGAAGCAGATGAGTGACCTGGTACGATAAACAATTTGTTCCAGAAAAGTTAATATAAATTATTTAAAAATATCAAATTTCATAAAAACATTAGGTCAAATTCATGAAAAAGAAAGTTTGCAACGAATCGGTGAAAGTAGTTTATTGGTATCGTTTCGCTTCTGACTCAGATGCTTCGTCAGACCAAGGGTGTCAGTACGAACAGAGATCAAGCTTAAATTTCATTCACATGACAAGCTGGTTAAGAACTGCACAGTCCATGGTGGGTTCTGCGCTCGTAGAGATAGACAGGCGCGATCTCTATCAACTGACGCACTACCACCCCTACTTGGCGTATAATCCCTCTTGGCAGGTGTAGATGACCTGTGCTGACCGATTAGCTCGATTGAGTACTCGGTGCGCTCACTAAGGGTTACGTACGTTAATGTTTATCCGCTGCAGAACTGGATGCCATCATGAAGTTAGTCGTCAGCTGCGCGACGAATTGCTCGGGAGTATATATCGGGCAAACATCTAGAGAACTCAGTACTAGGGTAAGTGAACACAAAAATCGAATCGGTAAGCAGCCGCGCAATTCCAGTGAATATCAATCACTGATAAGAGATTCAGCACTAGCTGAGCACGTGCTGGACACAGGTCGCAGCGTTCATCTTGATAACGTAAAAGTGATAAGGCGGGTAATAAAACCATACATTGAACGACTTCACGCTGAGGCGGCTGAGATAACAAAGGTCGGTAAGAATGAGATCAATAAAGTGGATGGGGTTTATATCTCCGCAATCTGGTCCTGCAGTGGATAAACATTAACGTGCGTAACCCCTAGTGTGCGCACCGAGTACGCAATCAAGCTAATCGGTCAGCAGATGTCATTCACATCTTCCAATTTAATTGAGGGATTATACGGCACGTAGGGGTGGTAGTGCAGATCGCGCATATCTATTTTAACGACTGCAGAACGCACCATGGGCTGTGCAGTTCTTAACCAGCTAAGGATTGGGCAGGTGAATGAAATTTAAGCTTGATCCCTGTTCGTACTGACACTCTTAGTCTGACGAAGCATCTGAGTCAGAAGCGAAACATCAACAATAAAACTACTCTCACCGATTCATTACAAACTTTCTTTAACATGAATATGATCTAATGTTTTTATGAAATTTGATATTTTTAAATAATTTATATTAAATTTTCTGGAACAAATTGTTTATCGTACCAGGTCACTCATCTGCTTCAAAGCATTAAAAAGGTACAGCCGTACTGCAGAGAGGTTGAGACAGGCATCACAAAACCTGTCGATGGCCATGCGTTTATCGAGCTCCAATTCAAGTCAAATCAATTCCATTCTCAATTTCACGGCTCGTTCGAAAATCAGCTCAACTTCCAGAACATGATGTCGGTTCTATTGGAGACTGATGTGGTGGCATGGCAAATCGTGCCTATACCGTGCGAATGTGAGTTTTTCGTACAAAGTTTATAGACAGTCAACCATTTATTGGTATGGTGAAACTGTCAACCGCTGTCAAACTACTCTCACCGATTCATTACAAACCTTATTTTTCCATGATTATGATTCCCCGATCGGTCACAAACATTTTCCATTAAATTGCTGAATCTTACGAACCACGAGTTCGCAAATTGGCCAGCGAGTTGGCACGAACAGCCGAAGTAGAAGTCAGATGGACGAATCATCGCGTCTTTAACCTCAGATGTCAACAGGACAAAGTCATACCAGGGATATGGTGGTCACACCTACAGATAATTCACGCAATTCAAGGAAGGCTGCCGATACCGCATCCAAAGTTTTTCTAAAATAAAGGATCCACAGGGCCAACGAAAACCTGACACACGCGCGTTCGAAAGCCTCCAGGTTGAAGTCCGAATTGCGAGCGGAGTTATCTGATGTGGATTTCCGCAAAATCTGTGGAAAACACGCCGAGGTCTTGGCAACACAGACAGAACAAATTAGAGAGAAACAGAAACGTAAGATCGCCACTCTTTTAGCATCTAAGGATAAATGTAATTCTACTAGTTTTTTTGATAACAGTGCAAAACAGTATTCTAAAGTAATTAACTTATCAGATAGGCCGCTCTCGCAGACTGGACAAAGATAGTTGGAAAAGGCTTAAAATTCTCCTCCTAAGTACAAAGGTTTTAAAACCTGAAGATATCATTCCATGCGTAGAATCTACCTTAGCTCAGCTACCGGAAACACAGGCAGACGCGCTACGCAACTGTATAGCCAGTATTATCAAGAAAAACAGCCATAAAAGTGCAACCTCACGAAAGATAAACAGCGAGCACTTCAGCATTCGCGAAGGAAGAGGCAATAGTAATCACTAGGGCAGACAAAGGCAAGGCCACAGTGATACTCGCAAAATGTGATTATAGAAATAAGGTTGAGCCACACCTTGCTGAAGGTCCTTATGAAGTTATTGTATATGTATGTATGGAATCACAAGCCTGATCCAGGCAAAGTGCCGCACAGTCAGAGACTGCATGGCGAACCACGTCGATTATGAATAACCGTAAGCGGGTGTTTTCGAGATACTGGCGTGGAATTAAAGAGGAACTTGGTCAGGGATTATGGTTCAGGATATACCCGAAATTTGCTCAGACCACTAGGTTCTATGGGCTCCCAAAGATACATATGGTGGGCGTCCCTCTGCGACCTAACGTGGATGGCATTGGATCCCTAACACACGAATTAGCGAAACCGCTAGTCGGGAATAGGGATTCTTTCATTAAGAACTCTTTTGATTTCGTTCGTCGGTTGAGTACAATAACGCTCGACGAGGATGAGATGATGGTTAGCTTCGATGTAAGCTCCTTGTTCACGAATGTGGACACCACGAGGCGCTCTAGAATTAGCAAAATAAGCACTTAATTCAGATGCGACCTTGACAGATCGTACAAACTCGAGTGTACAGCAAATCGTTAGCGGTATAGCGATTTGTCTAAATATGAGCCACTTCTTGTTTAATGACAGTCATACAAGCCATAGGAAGTCTTAGCAATGGGTTCACCAATTTCCCCAGTGTTAGCGAACATGTACATGGAGCATTTTGAAGCGTTAGCTCTAACAAATGAAGCTCTTTGACCAAAGATACGGTGGCGTTATGTCACTTGTCATCATAAAACGCGACAGATTGGAAGCATTCCATAGTTACCTTAACAACTTGGATCCCAAAATCCAAGTTACGAAGGAGATTGAGTCGACAGAAGGGACACTTCCATCGTTGGACTGTCTGGTGCGAAAGCACAATTGTAAAATAAGCACTACGGTCTATCGTAAGCCAATCGATACAGATGCGGTCTTGCACTACACTTACATTTTAACGTTTATCATCCTATTGTTAAGCACGGATCTGCAATCTTACAGCATTTCTGTGCTACGCGGCTAAATTGATTGGCCACCGGTAGTGAGCTGCATGCTGAAATACGCTGGAGTCTCACTAAAATTTTCATTTCCAATTTCTCTCTCATATCTGTCTAGGCCTGGGCAACCTGACAGTATCTTAGCCCACGTGCAGTCTATGACTGTGCGGCACGTTGCCTGGATCAGGCTTGTGCGCTTATACATTATATACATATATTGTTAAGTTTGTTGCTTTTTAGACCATTAAAAACCTTGCATTACCTTGAAAAATCGCCCACCACAGACGAGTTTTTATTTATTTGCATCTCGACTACTAATTGCTTAGCTTACATTTTAATTT
Organism: Atriophallophorus winterbourni; assembly: GCA_013407085.1. Taxonomy (NCBI): domain Eukaryota; kingdom Metazoa; phylum Platyhelminthes; class Trematoda; order Plagiorchiida; family Microphallidae; genus Atriophallophorus; species Atriophallophorus winterbourni. The sequence goes on along the minus strand of JACCGJ010016949.1, from coordinate 12,044 downwards.
CCGCCATCCTATGGTTATTGTTACGCTTGATTTACACGTGGGCTAACATATTGTCAGGTTGCCTAGGTTTAGACAAATATAAGAATGTAAATAGAAATGGCAGGGATGCTGGCGTGTTTCCGCCTGCAGCTCATTACCGGTGGCAAATCAATTTACCATGGTGTTGGTCACACAGCACAGAAGGACTGCACGATTGCACATCCGTATGGAGTAGAACATTAATTGGTATGAAAGCGCATGCCTGATCCAGGCAAAGTGCCGCACAGTCAGAGACTGCACGTGGGCTAAGATACTGTCAGGTTGCCCAGGCCTAGACAGACTGTGTGGCACTTTACCTGGATCAGGCATGTGCTTTCATACCATACCAGAACATTACTTGGTAGGATCAGTATGGGTGAGACCGGACAAGTGATGGTATCTAAAAGAGATGCACTCATGTGGCCTTGGGCAACCTGACAGTATTTTAGTCACGTGGCCCACTTTGCCTGATCATTATACAAAATCGATAATCCCACTTACCGTTGCAACGGTGCGAGAAACGGATCATTGGTCAGTCGCCCTTCGTTCGGTTCATAAAACGGCCCCCATCCGACCCACAAGAAGTGATCCAACCGCCGATGCACTGCAGTCCAATCGTCCACTAGCGAGGCGTTCATCGATCGCATACTCATGGCTTTTTTGCGAGCTCGAGCACTTTGCTTTTGTTCGCGGCGAATTTTGGCCAGCTGCAGGAGCGTCTGTAACGCTCGGCCCGGCCCACGAGAAGCTGCATGCCACGCATTTTCTCCTAGCTCACCGGTAATGGCCAAATAGTTTAGCCACAATCGCCAAACGGAATCGAGAAAACGTTTATGCGTCGTGCTGCAATCGTCCAATCCAAGAAGTTGGGAAAACTCCACAGCTTGTTTGCGCATAATGTACTGTGAAAGATGACAATTTACAGGTTTGCGCGATTAGTTAAATGGCTGGAAGACGCGCAATCAACAAGAAAGCATAGGATGGTATTCCAATAGGGAAATAAAAGGTGGAGCGCACTTGTTAATGGACAGCTACATCAAGACAACTGTTGAAATGATGTGCCATCGGTAATGAGTCGCCTGGAGAAAAGCAAAGGGATCTCATTGTTATTTCTGATTCTATTCATCATATCTATCTAGGCCTAAGCAACTTGAGAATGACTCAGCTTGAATGCAGCTTATGACTGTGCGACACTGCCAGGATCAGACTTGTGGTTCAACACACAAACAATAAATCTCGAACGCACGACTATACCAATGTGCAGGTGTACAGTAATTGTTTTGCAAAACTACATGACAATGCCACCGGTAATGAGCTGCATGAGAGAACACACTGCGGTCTTACTGTCATTATCTGTCTAGGCCCCGGTAACCCTATGATATCTCAGCAAAAGTCTAGCCTTGCTTGACTACAATCTTGTGATTTAACGCATACGAGAACAAGTTTCGTTGATGACAGGCTTAGTCTATGCATCCCCTACCAGAATGAAAGCCACTTTGGCTAAATCTTGTAACTGAGTTCGCAACAATGTCGCAAACATCTAAGTGACAGTATTGACGAAGCTTATCCCATGATAATTAGGGCAGATAGATGTATCTGCACGTTTAGGTAGCACGTATCATGCCATAGCATAAAGAGGGCTGGCTTGCCGAAATACCTCCACGTGGTGCCCGCTGGGTGGGCTCGGTTCTCCGAGCTCAGCGAAAGGTTCGGCGGTGGTGTCTGAGGGTGTGGTGGGTTTTCGCCTGGCAAGCGTTCTCCCTATAAAAAGCCACAAAAATCCAATGAGGACATCACGACGCGGCGGATGTGACTCGCCGCTCCAAAAGTCACTGCCCCTTGTCCTATCCAAGGACATTGTATGGTGCACAGGCAAAAACTGAAGTCACCAACCTATCAACGGGGTTATCGGGCTCCGAACTGGAAATTCCCAGAAAAGGGCGTATGAACCGCTTCGTCGGTCACCGGCCACCGATAGGTGCGAACCTCGCTCGCTCCACTGCCTTGTGGGTAAAGGCTCGGGGTGGGACCCCCTAAACGAAATCTCCCCTACTTCGGTGTAGGCAACCGGGTAGTATCATGCCTACGTTCAACGATGCCGATGACAACGGTTTGTAGTACCCTTCTCGCTTTGTACATCTCATTGTTTATGTTGAACGGCACTATATCTGTATCAGATTGTGCAAATATAATAGCATAAAGAGAAACTTTAGGGTCCCTAACGGTTTACCGATTTTTATATGCACTGCTACTTTCTTCCTTGGTTTAGACGTTGCAACTTATCAGATGGCTACAGCTCCGTAATTACGCTGTAACTGCTGGAGAGGCGTCCAACACAACTTGGGATTTTATTATTGCAATTCAAGCGAAAGATGCGATACGAGCCACGCGAAATAATTATCCAGTCTACGATACTCGCTACGACCTCAAGTAACGATGTAGGCTGAAGATTCTCACAAACAGATTGTGACGGCGCTCCCGACGAGGCAATATTAAGAACAGCATTCATTCGAACATCTCTTGCTCAGGAAGTGAACTGAATTTTGTCGTGAACGGAAAAATTAAAGACAATCGAAACTGCTCTATTAGACCGTCAATAGCGCATCCAGGTTTCAGGCGCGATTTTCCTCTATTCGCATAGCGAACAGATTGACGTTTAATGTCGAGGACACAGTTGATACCTTAGCAACGTTTTAGGCTCAAGTCATTTGTCCAGCACATACCTTAGCGGTGTCACCTCGGTCAGACTAACTGATGGATAGAGACGGCTGAGTAATCCTCATCGTTTTAGATTACTGGTGCTCAACGAGGTCCTATTAAACTAAAACCACTGGGCATTTTTTCCATTAGTCTGTGTTTTCTAAAGCTACCGAAGTCATCTGCCTCTTGATCATCTTGTTTTGGCGCAATTACAATTTGGCAGCGATGTTCTAAACCAATGTGCTCATATTGCAGTTAATTGCTGTGTCTGCCGAAACAATAGGCGAGTTTTCAACCACTGGTCACAGCAAACGTCAGTAACGAAAATTCTATGAATGAAAACAGTTTTAAACGTCCTCCTCATGTCCTCTACTATGTTAGACAAATAGCGCTGGGTTTATATTGAAACGATTTTCCAAATCGAAAGGTTAATACAATTCTCGTGAAATCCGCACGCTGGAGTCTCACTCCCTTTTCTCCTTTCTTATATCTGTCTAGACCTGGGCAACCTGAGAGTGCCCAGTGCAGTCTATAACTATTTTCTTTCTCATATCTGTCTAGGCCTGGGCAGCCTGACAGTATCTTAGCCCACGTGCAGTCTCTGACTGTACGGCACTTTGCCTGGATCAGGCTTGTGCTTTCATTCATACATACGTGAAATCAGAGTTCGCACAAGATATACTTGCTTACTGTGGTGGGTGATTCATCGCTACAACGTGCTGCTCATGTCACCTTTCGTGCTCCACAAAATGGAGCTGCATCCTTGCCCGGCTGGATACATCGCAAAAACCCTTCAGATAGTCAAGTTAAGAACGCATTGTAACAGCATGACTGTTCACATCCAGCTAGAGAAACAGTTATTTTAGCTGGTGGAAATAAAAATGGCCCGTCGCATCACGGGGATGCCGTGGTATGAGGGAAATTGTAAGAGAGACGTTAGTTGCGCATGTATGAAATCACAACGCTGATCCAAGAAAATTACAACACAGTCAGAGACTGTACACAGACTAAGATACTGTCAGGTTGCCAACGTGCAGTCTATGACTGTGCGGCACTTTGTCTGGATCTGGCTGGTGCTTTCATACATACATGCAGGTTTCCCAGCCCTCAACAGAAGAGAGTCGGTATCAAAAAACTACCATGAGGATGTAGTACCAGTGATGTCCACACCCTCAAGTGACGCGGTTTACCATCAGGATGCTCGGTTGGAGTATGGCATCGATGATTTTAGCGAATTTAAAAGCGCTGTCAATCAATTTGTTGAATAAGAATAAATTATTGTACATCCATTTAACGCTTGTTATATCGCTAACCGTAACAGAGTTGGATCAGCAAAATGAAGTGCTTTTCAAATTTCTCACCGTGAACGGTTCAGAAATGCGCCAAGATCGCATCGCTTTTTTCGGCTTCGTCGTCTGATCAACGAAAGTGACGCGGATCTCAGCCATTTCATCGTCTGAACTAGGAAGGGATCTGACCGGGAAATCCCCAGCGGGTTCTGCTTGGTCTCCATTCATTGTGGGCAGTAAACCGCTCGGTTGTGACTGAGGCACGGTAGAGTCTTCATGTTTAATGGTCGGTTGAGACAGAACGCTTCCAACCACGCGCAGACCACGTGTTTCCATGAATTCTTGAGACTGCAGGTTAAAGTACCAAGGTTTATTAACTTGAATACACAAGATGGTCGAACTAATGTGTGACTTGAGAAATGGTTAGGTTAACTAATAAATTTAGCGCATAGTTAACATGATAGATCTAGGATTTGAGGTTATTATTTGGATGAAGACTCGGTGAAGCATTTCCGAAACGAGCTGGCCTCGTTGACTCTTTTAACTTTAAAACTTGTGCAAAGGGCTCCGTGCGAAAAAGTGCCCGGATGACACCAACATCATCGAATACATTACAGTTGAATTAAGCAGTGATGATTACCTGCCATACATTCAAAAAAATAATTCCTAATTAGAAAGGGAAGTGGTTCGAAGGATTGAACATCTATAGAATAGTAAGTACATGCAGATTTGTATGAGGTCCCTACATCTTAGAAGAAACATGCATTCAATTGTTTTGTGAATGAGTACAGTGAAATCAATCGCTTATATATGAATCTATTCTTGAATGTATGGTATGGTATGAAAGCACAAGCCTGATCCAGGCAAAGTGCCGCACAGTCAGAGACTGCACGTAAGCTGACCAGGCCTAGACAGATATGAGGAAGATAAAAGAACAGGAAACGGTAGTGAGACTCCAGTCTGTTTCAACATGCAGCTCACTACCTCTGGCCAATCAATTTAGCACGGTGTCAGCCGCACAGCACAAAGTACTGCACGATTGCACATCGGTATATATGTAGATGTATGTATGTAAGCAAGGAAGCATGTATGAAAGCATGAACAGGATCCAGGTGAAGTGTTACAGAGTCAGAGACTGTGGCGTCAGGCTGCCCAAGTTATACAAATATAACAAAACTGGTACTGAGACACAAGTGTGTTTCAGCAAGCAGCTCAGTACCGGTGGCAAATAAATTTAGCACGGCGTTACCTAAACAGCACATAAATAGTGCACCATGGAAAATCCGCGCAGCGAGTAGAACGATGACGTAATCATATGATATTAAACTAGGTAAATAAAATCACAGCGGTGCTTCTATCGAAAATCCAAGGAGCTGTTAATAACAGATAAAGTGAGGGGTTGTCGAATGGCAATGTATCGATAATGAGCTTGGACTTCTAACTGTCGTACAACCACGGAGAATGCATAGCAAATTTAAACTATTCTGAAGTAAGACTTCAATGAAAGCACAAGCCTGATCCAGGCAAAGTGCCGCACAGTCAGAGACTGCACGTGGGCTGAGATACTGTCAGGTTGCCCAGGCCTAGACAGATATGAGGGGGAAACAGAAATAGAAATAGTAGTGAGACTCCAGCGTGTACTCGCATGCAGCTCACTACCGTTGGCCAATCAATTTAGCACGATGTTAGCCGCACAGCACATAAATGCTGCATGATTGCACATCCGTGCACCACCGGTAGTGACGTGAATGTCGAAACACGCTGGAATCTCACTACCAGTTTCGTTCTCATATCTGTCTAAGCCTGGGCCACCTGATCGTATCGTATCCCACATGAAGTTAATGACAAAGCGGCAAATTGCCTGGATCAGGCTTGTCCTTTCATACTTCATACATACTAACTCGAGACGACATGAGATTGGAAATGTAGAATGAAACCTAAATGTAAAACAAACAGTGTCCTTCCGTTTGGAACAATATTCACTGTAGCTCACAAACGAATGTTGCGAGCGCGTTACGATTGAGCCACATAGGATACAAGAGTTGGATGGACAAACACATACTTGAGTCAGTCCTTCAAATACACCGGTGCCAACTCCGCATTCTAAACAAATCAACTGACCCGTGGCATCGTCCTCGGTCAAGGCATCCGTTTCACAGTTCGGACACAACATGTCAAGTGATTATAAACTTGGAGTGGACAAGAATGCTGAACATAGATAGCCCTAAAAAACAAAAAATAAAGTTAAATATATCTGAACAAATGACATAAAAAATTGATGGATGTTCTGGTACAAAGTTCGATAGTTCATGTGTTAAGGATTCCATAGTATATGTCACATTCATATTGTATGAAAGCCTTATTTTAGAAAGCTACAGGAACAGGCAATGCTGATGTCGCTTTACTCGTTCACGAAACTGTGGCAATGTATGTTCCATTCGAGGTGTAGGCAGCTCATCCCAGTTTGTTTGTGCTTACTCTTTTATAGAATCTGAAACTATTTACGTCCCACCCTTCCCCATCAGTTAGGATTTTACCTTTTCATGGTTGTGTGGCAGTTAAGCATTCGGCTCATGATACCGGTGTAATGCTATTTGCGATGATGATGATAGTATCATAAGTAAGTGCAGTAGGTCCGCGAACCCACCTGGACAGAAAGTAAAATACAAGTGAATGATCTGCATTCGGTTGATGGGGACAAGAAGTTAATCCATCATTATGCATACGTTAATGTCCGTATCTTTTGGGAAACTTTTATCTGGGAACAAAGCCAAAAGAATTATAGCGCGGCAATGGATTCCACATATTGGCTCTTTTACACCGGGTACAACGTTGGATCTGGCAGGTACAACGTAGCGATAGCTCTTGGTCATCCTGCTGAGTAAGCACTTCTAGCATAGACGCCAATTCAACCAAGAATTGCTTTGGCTCGGCTGAGAAGCGCCCTTTCAATATTTTATCGATTCGGTGAATGCGTCAAAGTAATCCGTTGAGAGTTACTGAGAGCAATGCATTTACTATTGTGGTGATTGGAATACCGTACGAAGTCAGCAGATGTTAAAAAACCAAACCTCAAGCAGATTTCGCCTTAGATAGCGCTGCCATTGATAGTTAAAATGAGTTAGGGGAACTCAACCATTTAAGCGTTATTAACATAGTTTCAACGCTCCAGAAAACGCATGGTTTTCAAGTACTTGAAATAGGTAGAAAGGTAATAAGATGGATTATATTTTAATTCGCGTCCAATAGATGGGCAAAGTAACGAATGCTGAAGCTAATGTGCGCAACTGCGATTGTCAATAAGCATAAGTAGAATCTCAGTTCTGAAAAAGAACTTGGATGTTTAGAGATATTCAAAATGGACCATGCAAAATCGTTCGGGTTAGCTCGCTGTATCAGAACTGTAACGCAACCGTCTGTAAAAAAACTTGTCAGTGGCGATGTAGACACAGAAAAGCAAGTTGCCTCGTAGGAACTGCAGTCCTTATACAGCACCATAAACTCTCACCCATACCGGCAGTCTGCTGGAAGCGAGCCAACACTGCGACGGAAATATGTTGTTGGAGGTATAAGGCGACCCTACCACTGATTCTAGCGTCTTTTCGATCTGAGCGACAGTCTATATCTAGGTAGGCCAGCTCGGGATCATGCAGCTCAGGTGAGAGCCAGGTTTCCGTCACCGCAATGATCGCTGGAGGGTCCTTCTAATCCAATCAAAGAGTTCATCCAGTTTTGTTTCTCAAGCTCCTCGCATTAAAATATATCACTTTTAAAGATCTAGATCCCTCCGAATACCTATCGTCAGAGGCTCCAAAGGTTGTCGTGGTTTCAAAGGTTGTCATAGCCGGGGGTGGCAGTGGGGATAAGCTCCCACTGTTTATAAAATGCTCCCATATGGCATGCGTCTCAAATAGCCTCTGACAACCAAGTCCAGATTCTGGCCTGCACGAGTGCCTTTCCGACCCCGGCGGAACTGCTTCTATCAACAGGAGAAGGGGCGACGGCGAGTGACTGGCGCCTGAAAACCAGTTTGGTTCGGGCAGATGTAGCTCGTTAGCCTGGGAGGGCATTTCATCTAAGGGAAGGAAAACCCTGATTTTAAACCTCCGCTGCCTTGTGGGATACCCGATCGCGGGAAAGGCTTTGGGAGAAAACCCTGAGAAAAAACCTGGAACAGAGTCTGGTAGACCACCTCCTTCTGGCAACTCCCTGCTGCCTTGCAGGTCGCACTTGGTTGTGCAAAGGCTAGAGAAGCTGACTCGAACAAACGCCGAGTGGTGCTGGGGACGCCGCTTTGTACCCAATTCCCAAGAATCTTCTTTGAAGCCGACTCATCCTCCTGGAGGAGATAGTCGCACAAAAGTAAGTAAAGTAAAGTAACGAACTTTTGGCCTCATCCTCAAAACCCGAAAATCCACAATGCGCAAGTTAGTTTCACCTGGGGCTCTGCGCTCGCTAATCTCCTGAGTAGCTTTTCGCATTTTCACACGATCTTCCGGAGAGAGATCACACAGGAGTCGAAGTTCACTACTATTTGACCTGTAAGCCCTCTTTAGCAGTAAGGTCACTTGCTCAGCGGAGTCTAACACAATCTTTAACGGTCTGGAGCGATCACCTGGCGCTGCCCTAGACGAAACGCTGTGCGTACCGCTACACTCTTTTCACCTTCGTCGAAAAGTGGGGCAAGAGCAGAGTTTAAGAAATCGCGTGCCTGTTTAACTTTGTTAATCGACAAAGCACCTGTTGGCTCCGGCGCATTGTGAATAATGATACAGGATCTTCTACTCTCATCAGTAGTAAAGCTCTGGTCTTTAATCTTGATTGCTTTATCTAGCTGTTGTAGTTCCTGGGCCTCTTTGGGCTTATGAACGTTCGTTGCACCGGCAAAACTAACTCCAACTTTTGAAGCGAGTACAGGCGAGCATGCAACTTACATATTGAGATTGCACGCAAACTTGCTGTACACAAGATGTGTGGTGGTTATCCTTTTTCGAGGGTGAGCCACTATTTACATTCTTCCCATCAATACCTTCAGAGGTCTTAGCAGAAGCCGTGTCAACTTGAAGCTGAGTACCTGCGAGCTTAAAAGCAGTTGGTGGAAGGTATATCTTACATATCGTGCGAATGATATCACATGATTTTTTCTGAAGCCAACGATACATCTCCGGCTTTATTCCACTTTATCGAATATGCATCCATATTAAACATTGAACAGCTTCAACGTTCAGTTCAGTTCAGTAGGCACAGGACAGTAAGTGGCTGACAAGCCAATCGAGCGTCCAGAATTTCTTTCGATGGAAAGCTGCGGAGAAGCACCGTAGGAAGTATTCCTCAATTGATATAATTCCTTAATAATTCCAAACAGTAAGTTATTCCATAAACGTTTTCCATCATGACGGCGTGTGTCTTTGTTTAATCAAACTGAACACACACTTGCGCTTCCTACAGCGGAAAGTCTGATAACTCTGGTGCCGAACACTAATTAATTGTTCATATTACTGACCAGAATATTTATTCCACTGTTCGGAATTCACTGCCTCGTTCCATCTTCGACGAGCAATTATCCCGCTGAAGAGAAATAACACGGGTCAAATTCATTGTTAGCAATAATCCGAGTGGACAACACAAGGATTTCGTAAGTCTGTTGTTGACATAGTGTATTCTCTTGCATAAATATAATTATATATATTTATACATAATTTCATACACTTACATTAATTAGCAACACTTATAGCAATTCTTATTAACGTAACGCTCGGCTTATCCGCTACAAACTGGTGAGCCCGTTTTTAATTTTTTTCCCTTCATTTTGTATTCATTATGTCGTCCGGCGACGAAGCCGCCATTAACTCTAATGTCAGATTGCCCCCTTTCGGGATGTCAAACCCGAGAGTGTTGTTTGTTTTTGTCGAAGCTCAGTTCGAGAGCTATCGTATCAAATCACAAGACATGAAGTTCGCTAAGGTCACCGCCAACCTTCCTACGGAGGTTGCATCCGAAGTGATCGACGTCTTGGATCCGAAACCATTAGATCATCCCTACGACAAACTGAAGGCTGCCATTCTACAACGCTTCGGCACGTCCAACGCAGCTCGCATGCAACAACTTCTCCAGATAACGGAGTTGGGCGATCGAAAACCTTCGCAACTGTTGCGGCATATGCCCACGCTCGCAGGCGGCAACAATGTCAGTGACACTGTGCTAATGCACTTTTGGATCAAGTGCCTGCCTGCTCACACGAGGTCTTTCGTATCCATACAAGAAAGCGAAGCATCATTGGAGAAATTGGCACTCGCCGCCGAAAAGGTACACGAGTGTCAAACAAGCAATGCCCAAGTACATGTGGTGACCGAAGACACGCCACAAGCCCCAACAGACAAACGTTTCGCTCGAATCGAGGACGCAATCGAACGTCTTACACTGTCAATACAGACGACGTATCAACAGCGTAAACCTCAACAGCAAAAACGTCGTCCCCAAAACAACCGCGCAAAACGCTTCGCGCCAGGCTGCCAACACAGGTTTCTGCAAGTACCATAAACAGTTTGGTGCTAACGCCAGGCACTGTGTGCAGCCCTGTTCCTTCCCCAACGCCAGTCAAGCTAAAGCGGGAAAAGAGCAGGCCAGCCAGTAATCGCGACGGCTGCAGCTGGCCACACCGTAAGTCGCCTATTCTATATTGATGATTCCCCAACAGGTCTACGTTTCCTAATTGACACAGGAGCGGAGGTGAGTGTCATTCCACCTCATAGTGCAAGCACCCGCATGGACCCAACTGGCGTCAATCTACAAGCGGCTAACGGCACACGCATCAAAACGTATGGCCAGCGGCTCCTTCTGCCAAACCTTGGTTTGGGCAGAAATCTTCCATGGACATTTATCGTCGCCGACGTTCGTCAGCCGATCATCGGAGCCGACCTTTTAACAGAGTTCGGGCTAATAGTCGACGTTCAGCGCAAACAACTGTTGGACAACAAATCCGCAGTACGCGTCACTGGAAAAGCGACATCGATCAATTCGATCGGACTGAAACTCGCCCTACCAGACGACAAGTTTGCAACGCTGCTCCAAAACTACCCGGCTATCAGCCAGCCATCGCGCTGCACGCCAGACATCCAACACAAGCACACTCAACTGCAGTTCAAACCGTTTACGTATTGACAAAAGATCCCGCACAATTTAAGGATAAACTGCGTAGATTGCTGAATGAATATTTTCAAAGCTTTAACTCAACTTTCAACTGGAAGAACAACCGTCAAATGATTGGAGAAAACAAAAATCCAGAACATAATTTATTTACCGGAGTCTGTACAAAGCGCAATTTGGAGTTTATTTCGCCTTCTTCCGGAAACTGCAGCCTAAAAAATAAAGTGAAAAGGATTCATTTACCACTGGCCAGTCTTGCTAGTCCTCCGGTAGGTCTGCACAAAATTCGGTCACATCCCGGACACACAACGGTAGTATGAGCATGGCTGAATATAATTTGAATTTTCAAACAACCTGAGAGTGAGTAATTAGTAGCGAATACCTGGACACTTTACATCCAGAAAATACGAGTTGGGAGAAGGAACCAATCGTTTAAGTTTACATTTCCGTTTCTCGTCACTCAAACTTGGGTGAAGCAGATCAACAGCAAGCTAAACACAATAGAAAGGTTAATAAAATTAATTTGCGAAGAACAACAATAAAATAGATAATAAAGTACAAACGTACAGGCATGGCTGAAGCGAGTATATTCGCAAGTGGCGCGATAGAAAAATCGAAATGTTTAAACACCATCGGTTGTTGAAACAAAGAAGCTTTGCTAGGTGAATGATAAATTATGATATACGTGGGAGAAACATAAATATATAATCATTCAATTTGTGGAAATAATATCATATGCTGATTTTGCTGCCATTGTTGTCAAACCTACATTAATTAACACATACTGTAATTCGAGTGAGCGTGGTTTGTTCTCACTTCCATTCTTGGGTTGGCTATTCAATTTAGTTCAGTTCAGTTCAGTTCAGTTCAGTTCAGTTGCACAGGACAGTA
>JACCGJ010016948.1:0-18651 GCA_013407085.1 Atriophallophorus winterbourni | reverse complement strand
GCAAGACACGAACGGATGCTGAATGCTTTCCATCTACGAAGCATCCGTCGTATCTTGAACATATCGTGGATGGACAGAGTGGCTAACGCTGAAGTGCTTTCAAAAGCTGGTCTACAGAGCATGTTCACCCTATTACGTCAGCGCCGCCTGCGGTGGCTTGGTCATGTCTATAGAATGGAAAATGATCGTATTCCGAAAGATCTACTCTACGGTGAGTTGCAATTAGGAAGTCGACCATTAGGCAGACCGCACTTGTTACAAAGATGTTTGCAAAAGAGATGAAAGCTCTTGGCATTGACCCCGCGAGTTGGGAAGAACTTGCTCTTGATCGCTCATATTGGAGGCATTGTGTAAAGCGTCGTCTGCAAGCTGGGGAGAAGCAGATACAGTTCTTGGCTGCTGAACGCAGATCACGCCGCCGACGTGAAACTGATGCAATACAACCGAGTTCTGACTATCGTTGCAAGCGCTGCGGGAGAGATTGTTCCTCCCAAATCGGACTGTTTAGTCATTCCAAAAGCTGTAGAACATGAAAATTCATACGATTGTGATGTACATCCATGGTCGACATCGACCGAAGGAGGCCAACAATAACCGGTAGGCTGCCACTGAAAACGAATTTTCAGACATCCTCGAAGGCGGACGCTCTGCGATGTCAGGAATGTTCTTATTCTTATGCCTGTATCGATCAAGATTTACGTCTCTTCTAAGCCTCCCAATATTTGATTAGCATAGCTTCGTAAGCAAGTTTTACCTTTTCTCGTGTTAGGTATAACTTTCACGTAATCGTACAACGGCTAAATGTGGGTAAGAAGAAGAATAAGAAGGAATTGGTTTTATTCGTATATACGAAATTTCATCAATTGCAATAAGTTCACTTCAAAATAAAAAATGACGAGCAGGTCTCGACATCAGGTTACAATGTGTCAAATGCACGATGTTTCTTGTACGTCTTCGTTGATAATTTCCACATGCGATCCAATCCATTATCAAATTTCTTAGCGGAACGTTTTTGGACAGAAGTTTCACTGTAAATCCCGGTATCTCGTAATTCGTTAAGAACAGTATACGTCGCAATTTAATCTCCGTTGATACAAACCTATCTCCATACGCACATTCGTTGTTAAATGTTTGCATTGTCTCTGATGCTTTTTGCGTTTCTTGCGAAAATTTCTAGAATTTTCTGAATTTTGCGTTGTTTGGGTCTAAATAAAAACTTTCGCGCGAATAGTTGAAATCACATATCGATGGAGACGATGATCTCTCGTCATGGACCATGATTACGAACATCGGTGTGTGAAAAGCTTGTCATAAACGATTCGTGCAATTGCCTTGTTTTCCATTTCTTTCAAACTTTTATGCTCGCCACTTTTTAACCGCAGCAACCATCTAAATCTACTCGATCGCCATTTTTGCGCCACATCTCTGAGTGTCGAATTTTCAGTAGATTTATTCAGATTTCATGCCTGCTCGTTCCGTTTTGTTTAGAATAGTTTTGCTGGTGTTTGAAACATCCTACGCCATCAGATTACTTTGTGATTTGTTTTAGCTAATCGTTGTAACCATCATTTTGCCTTTGCTTGTTCAAGAATCTCCTTTGCGAAATGCGTCGTGAGTGGTTCACCCCAGATGACCTGAAATGGTTGCTCCCACCCACAACCACTACTCAATCTGTGATCCTTGTTTTAGACCGTGTAAGTTTTATCAATCTCCTCGTTTTCGGTGTTCTCAAACTCGTGTCTCTTCTTCCACGAATCTGCTGCTAGCCGTGTCTCTCGCTCTCCCTTAGCGCTTGATCTACCTGCCTTGGGAATGGATCTTGGCCAACAGTTCGGATTCAACTCACCCGCCAACCATCACACGAAGCTTCAGTTTACCTTTGGTGCTCAGCCAGTTGGCTTCTCTTCGTCAGCTGCCTCCACCCCGTTTCGACCCTCACCAGGCGTTTTATGTGCTCAATCCGGAGGCCAATTTGTCTTTCACGCAACAAATGTTCCAACCAATGTTCGAAGCTCTGGCTACTTGGCGTGGTGTTACAGCACGTGAACCCACAGTACAGGAAGTGAACTCCGGGTTCACCGATCACGATTTGTTCATGTGAGTTTCGCGCAGATGAAGATGATCATAATAGTTAGCCAACACAGCGGATAATATTTGAGCGGAGGCAGTCGTTTGTGGTCTTTGACTATATGCACTCCTGTAACTCGCTCGTTTCTCTTGAGTAGTACTTTGTGCTGTGCGGCTAACACCGTGTTAAATTGATTGGCCGGGAGTAATGAGCTGCATGCTGAAACAGGCTGGAGTCTCACTACCATTTCCTGTTCTTTTTTTCTTGCTCATATCTATCTAGGCCTGGGCAAACTGACAGTATCATAGCCCACCTGCAGTCTGACTGTGTGGCACTTTGCCTGGATCAGGCTTGTGCTTTCATACCATACCATACCTTCAGCCAATCACTACTTAAGCAAACAACGAAGTAAGCACAGAAAGCTTTCGGATCTTTGTCTGACCGCAACGTGCGTTGAAAACCAAGAAGTGCTGTATAATTTGCGGAACTGTAATAGTGCGTTGAGTCTTTCAAGTTGGATGTCCGATCCTCATTCATGACACTCACTTTGGAAATGTGCGTGTATAAAGTGACAATTGTGAAATTAGGCAAAATGCCACATATTCGGGTAGACTGTGCTTGGGCTGGTTGCTCGTGTATGGTTTGGAAATGCGCTCAAGTCTAAGTTCTCATTATGTCTGGAGGTTAAATGGCTACCAACAGTTATCGTGAAAACCGCTGTGGGAGTCAACAAAATATTGAAAAATGTTTGACACCGATCTGGGAACTATATTACTGAAAAAAGAAAGTTTATAATGAATCGGTCAGGTGAATGTAATTTAAACCTTACCTTTGTTTGTACTGACACCTTTAGTCTGACTAAGCTCCCGTGCCAAAAACAAAACATTACCAATAAATTACGCTCTAACCGATTCATCACAAACTTTATTTTCATGATCTGTGGGAGTCTTGTTCCATATTTAGTGGGTTACCATCAAACCTAAGGAGTCCTAATTCGCACCATGCGTTGTGGCAGCATAACAATAATAAAACGTTGTCACAGCATTCTGCTGAATAGCACCTCGTTGTACCAGTATATTTGTGATGCATTCGTTTTTAGAACTTGTTGTCCATCGTGAAAATAAAGTTTGCAATGAATCGGTCATGACAAGTCGCTTCTGAACACAGAAGTTTCGTCAGACCAACGGTATCGGTACGAACAGTGTTCAGGTTTAAATGGCATTTTCTTGACCAATCCTGAGTTCTCTAAGATAGACAGGCGAGATCAAGACAATTGATCATACCCCCACAAATGCTGTGTTAATCCCTAAATTGTTTATTTAGTGTGCACGTGCGAACAGCGTCCGCTGACACACTGTTTACGTAATCCATGCACACATTAGGTGATATGCACGTTAATCCTTATCCGCTACAGAACCGAACGTCAGATTTTTGAGATATCCACCTTGTTCACCGCATTCGCCCAAACCTTTGTTATTTCAACTGCCCCAACGTGAAGTCTTTCATTTTAAGATTTCACACCCTGTCTTCCACGCTATCAAGATCTACGCTGTGTCCAGTGTCTAGCACGTGTTCAGCTAGGGCAGAATCCCGAATCAGTGATTGATATTCACTGGGATTGTGGGGTTGCTTTCGTACTCGTTTCCTATGTTCGTTTACCCTAGTGCAAATTTCTCGAGACATTTTCCCAATGTAAACATCCTCGCAAACCTTGCATTTGATTTTGTAGATGCAGTTTGTCGCACAATCTAAAGGAGAACTCAGGATTGATCAAGAAAATGCTATTTAAACCTGAACACTGTTCGTACCAACACCCTTGGTCTGACGAAGCTTCTGTGTTCAGAAGCGAAACGTTACCAAAAACTTGCTATAACCGATTCACTTTATTTTCATCATTATGGACTCCCGATCGGTCTCGAGTATTTTCAAATACCTTGTTGTCAATCAGTTGTTGGCCGTTCCTGATTGATAACGCAGAATCAGACATGCCAATCGTATGAACTAATTGTAACTTGCACCGGAGATTTCCACACACGATAATTCTGCAAAGCTTTTTTTCTGGCCATACAATGGCTTTTCGTCACATTTTGTCGCGATTCAAATCAGATAAGCATACTCGTATTGTATCGAACTTTTTCGCCGACGCTCTCAAACATATAGCTATTTAGTGTCTGTAATTTCCATACTCTTCCAAGCTCTGTTGTGTTCATTCTCTCTCTTTCTCTGGACCATCAAAAACATTGTTTTGGTTGCAAGTTGGTTGCGCTCATTCTCGTCCTATTGTTGGTTTATTCACTCATCGTGGTGTACCAGCACTGTACTAATTTCTCGATTGCAGCAACACAAGTCTACCCGACTGATCAGAATTACCGCACGTGCCAGCCGTAGAATTAATTATCCCATCTTGCCTGACAACCATGCATATCTGATTTCTGGTTTCGTTCCCCGTTGCTCAGTTACTTGGGTCACGGAAACGGTTCACGCTTCTTGTTGCACACGTTCAACCAAGGTCTGGATGCTCGTGCGGTGGCGCTAGTGCTCGGATGCAGCTCCGGTAAACCGCGATGGGAAGGACGTCACGAGCCATACTCGTCTCTGTTCAACCACCTTTTGGCTGGCTGGTGAGTTCGTTGCTCGTTCGATTGATTTACTTTTTGACGGTTCATTGGAGGATTATGGCGGGTTTTGTTGTGGTGACATTGGAGGAGGGCTGTGACGTTTTACACGAGGTTTGACTTTTAACTGTTGCTCGTTCAATGAACCAGGGTACTCAAAAAGAGTGTCACAGAATGAGTTGCTCAGACCTTCAACACTTGTAGTACACCACCGGTTTTTCTCTGTTTGTTGTCATCAGGTGGAGACAACAAGATTAGACCCATCTTCGATACCGCCTCAACACACCCATTTTCATATGAAGTCTGCTTGTCGTGCCAAATAACAAGCTGGAAGTTGCACACTGTCGAATTGACTATACGTCGTTGTCCTGACTTGCACAGAGACCGAGGAAGCTTATGTGGGCAGTGCAACTGCCACGCGTTATCAGATGTTGCCAACCCATCGTGTCGTTGTACCGTGAGCCGATTGTCTGAATCGTGTTGATAAAGTGGATGTTTACACTTGCTGTGCCAACTGCTATTATTTTCAAGCTGCGTGTGTGGAGGTGTTCTGAATGCCATACCATTCATTTCGCTCTAGATTGCTTTGTGAAACAAGTAGAATCGCCTTCGGTTCTGGCCTTCTATCGGGACTTGTTCAATGAAAGCGGTGTCTCGGTCAGTTTGTATTCTCCTCTCCCAACCATAGCGGATACTTTATTACTGCGCACAAAAAACGTGCACTGTTTTATAACTCGCCGAATCCGTTTTCCCTTTTGTTTGCCATAGAGAAATTCCGTAGCTTCCTTTCATTCGCCAATACCACTCTAATAATAATAATAGAAACTTCTGCTATGGTTACGAAAACCTTTATTGCTTAACTCCTGATTCAGTCTACATCATCTTGGACAGCATTACACTAAGCGCTTAACTGTCATACAACTATGACATGTTAATTCTAAAAAGATTGGGAAAGTTGGGACCTAAAAAGCTATTGAACTTGTAGATGATTCGTCCCACACTTGGATGAGGTGCCTACACTTCCAATCAAATACACACTCAAGCAAGTGTTGTGAACGAGTGGAGCAACATCAGCATTACAGCTTCTTTGTGGCTCTCACTGCCACGCATCGTAACAAGCTTTCCTCGACACTCCACTTGACAACATAAAAGATTAATCAAACACTCCAAGCAGATCTCTACAACAAGACCTCCACTGATCACGTCTTTGATCCATATCATTAATAGTAAGCAGCCACTGTGAATTCTGATCTCTTAAAGCCCAACCTGAGAAACGGATCGCACCAACTGCAGCTAGCATAACAGTCAAAGCCTTCATCTGCTTGAGCCAAGTTAGAGTCTGGCGACCCTTACAACGAGGCCATTCCGAGTTAGGAGTGGCAAACAAAAACGTGTTAGGAAGACCATGATTTCCCATTTCCCAGCGAAGTCTATACACGGTAACTTATTTGTCGATATCCACATGCTTCATATTTACCGCATCATGTGAATTCGTCATGTTCCAGTCCATTTGTCGCGGGTCTTTTGTGGGACGTGACGGATCGGGACATGGATCGATTCACGCAGAAATTCCTCCACGATTGGCTCTTCGCCTCAACCACCAGACGATGTCTCGGGGATTGCCTGGCTGAAGCGAGCGCTGCGTGCAAGCTGAAACACTTGGTCGGGAAATCCATCATTGTTTACGGTGTGGCAGCCGAGCCTTTGTCCGAACAACTGTTGACACCGTCCTGATATGTTTCTTCGTATGATTATCGTGTGTAGTAGAATCATTTTTTTTTGTCTCTGAAAAGATCATCTTTTCCACATGCATTCACGGTGGGAGCTCTGTAAATTTACTCCTGTAATGAATTATTTTGGAAAATTATCCCATTTTGTCCCGGATTCCTTGTTTTTTCGTACGGCATTCGCTTTTTTGCCAATTGTTAGTTACTGTTTGCGCAGTTTTACTGTACACGAGATTTCCATAGTCGTGGATATGAAGAGGTTGAATATTTGTGGTGAAAAATGCAAATGGTTGTACAATACCATAGGATATACGTAAACAATTTAAATAAAGCCAGAAACCGGTAGTGGTGTGTAAGTGCGGGGGATGTGAGCAACACATTACTTAAATAAAGCGTATTTTCACGTTTTCATCCATGTGGTCCGAAGGAGAAGAAAAATAATTCCAAGTTTAACATGGAGTATGGTATGATATGAAAGCACAAGCCTGGTCCAGGAAAAGTGCTGCACAGTCAGAGACTGCACGTGGGCTAAGATACTGTCACGTTGTCCAGGCCTAGACAGATATAAGCAAGAAGAAAAGAACAGGAAATGGTAGTGAGACTCCAGCCTGTTTCAGCATGCAGCGCACTACCGGTGGCCAATTAATTTAGCACGGTGTTAGCAGCACACCACGAAGTACTGCACGATTGCACATCCGTGCACATGGAGTGGGGAAATGCCGGCCGAAAATGTATGTTTGCTCAAGGGTTAGATTATACAATCCGGTATCTATTTTAGTTGCCTTATGATAAATCTGTCCAGGTAGCGAGATGTCTTTTTCAAAACACGGTGTCCAAGCTTGCGCTGTATAATCCATGTGAAAGGCCACACAGCCATAAACTGTGTGTCGGGAGATATTGTCGGGTTTTGCAGGCCTGGACGGCTGTATGAAAGGTGTAATGCTGGTGAGATTTCATGCCTTCCTGCATGCAGCTCAGTACCGGCAGCTAATAAACTTAGCACTACGGCATTAGTGCACATCCCTACACGGTATAAAAAGTGTTTTGTGTTTTAATGCTGGTTTCTGTGCGCTTGGCTGCCTAATCGGTTGTTTCGAATTCTTCCTTTTGATTACCGTAAACTCATCGTGGAACTTGTTCAGTGATTTCCACTACCCGTTCCTGGTATGATCGCACGAATCCAAATAGGTTTTTGTGGTGCATGTATCAGCAGGCAAAATAAAAATATACAATCCACTGCTGAATTTGACTCACACAATCAATTAAGTGATACAGAGTTAAACTTGTACACGCGTTGAAACACCACGAGCTGTAGTTGGCCTCCATCGATCGATCCCAGCCATTTATGCACATCGCAAGCCCTTGATCATCTTATACTTCCCGCCATGTGACCTGGGTATACAATCCCACTTGGGAGTATCACGTGATCGATTGCCGGTGTTTGCACGATCTCTACGTGATCCATGATCAGCAGTCGAAATCAGTACTTGCTCTTCATTAGCTTTGAAATGACGCTTCGCACTCTGTCTTCATAGAAAACAGTCAAGCGCAAGATCTTCTCAACTCGTAAGTTCAGTGTCAAGAGCTTTCATATCTCTTCTGCCAACGTCTCTGTACCGCAACTGCAGCCTTCTCAATAGTTGACTTCCTGATTTCAACTCGCCATATGTTGTATAGTTTTCAAGGTTATGTTTGAATGCCACTGTTGTATAGAGTTCGTACAACGAACCACGATGTTCAAACACAGAATCACATAGTGACTCGTGGCCAAGCACTCAAGGCGCTTATGGATGACCAAAGTGATTTGTTGCAAGTGTTGCAAAGTGATGTGAGCAACACATCACTTTGTATAGTTTTCCTTTTTGTAGGCATGGAAAATCTTATGGAAACTTATACCCGTTAATCACATTGCTGAATATGTTTGAAGGCCACTTCCTCTATCCCGTGTCTTCCATTGTTGCTGGATATGTTGATTTTAAAAGTCGATCTTTGTTGCTTCACTCTGATATCTTCATTCGCGTATTAATTGGTGAACACGTGTCAGTTTAGCATATCATTCACTCCGCCATGAGTCAGCTGTTTCTCTCGTAGAACAGCCGCATGCTTTTACTACGCTGTACTTCGTGCTTGCCACGTATCGACAAAAGCAGCTTTTCAACGTATTGAACCACTACTCGTGGTATTATTTGATCCGCTATTCCCACCGAATCTTTGTAACTCGTTCTTGCATTCTATTATTACGTTTCCACTTTGGAATCGTTTTAGTCTCATTTTTCAACATTATTCGCGTCTAGCTCCCTTTTGCTCGGATTGAGACATTCTTAGACAACAAAAACTTTTATCTTTTAGTCATGACTGATTAATATCCACAAGAAATAATAATTTGCTTCTGATGGGCAAATTAAATGAACTGTTTTGATGCCCAATTTACAAAATCAACTGTAAATACACCGTTTATCGATCTTTGTCAGCTCACCAGCTACGGTTTGAAACAATAAAGTATTATGCTTGTTTGTATGGTGATAAATTCTTCAACGTTAGCCCAATATTAGAAGATATTGCGCTATTTTTTATCCCGTCAATCGCTTCGACCCAGCACCTTAATTGAATGTGATCACCTTTTAGATAGCTTCCTTAATTCAACTGCCGATTCGTCAGCATCGATGACTCCATGATGGCTGAAACTGGCACCAGTGAATTTCAATTCGTTACTTTATTTCCGTATTTGTATATATTTCCATGGGATTCAGTAGATTGGGCTCAAAAGTTCAGACTATTTTAAAATTGTGAACTGATTATTAGACTTCTCCTTTCCACTGTTCGATAAGTTCGGCACAACCAAGAGTTTAATCACATGGGCTTGATCAAAAATTCACATTTATATGCATTTCCATCACACACACACACCACGACCGGTTTCGTACTGTTTGCCACTCATCCTGTAGGGCCAGTAGGATCAAGATCCGCATAACTTGAGACA
This sequence comes from Atriophallophorus winterbourni, assembly GCA_013407085.1. Taxonomy (NCBI): domain Eukaryota; kingdom Metazoa; phylum Platyhelminthes; class Trematoda; order Plagiorchiida; family Microphallidae; genus Atriophallophorus; species Atriophallophorus winterbourni. The sequence goes on along the minus strand of JACCGJ010016948.1, from coordinate 9,261 downwards.
GTGAGAAAATGGTAAACAAGTTGCGCTTGTGAGCCATGGTTGGATGAGCTCGACACGACCAACCTGTTTATTTATATGTGCCCACACTCATGCATGCATTTCCATCACACACACTCCACGACCGGTTTCGTACTGTTTACCATTCATCATTACAGCAAGATCCGCATGCTTTGAAAAAGTGGAGAAATGGTGAATATGGTATGAACATGTAAGCCACTGTTGGATAATTTTGGCGCGACTCATGTAAATGGTACTAAACAAAGATCCTCATTTGTATGCATTTCCATCAAACGCACACTATGATCGGTTTCATGCTGTTTACACTCATCATGTGACAACAGTATGAGCAAGATCCGCGCACTTTGTTCAAGGACGCCTTTTGTTTTCAGGTCTAGTTTGGTCTATCATGAAGCCTAGATCTGGCATTGTCTTAAAGACTGTGTTCTTGATGTATGTTGTGGTGTGTTCGTGTGCAAAGCCTGCAGCACATGCACAACTTCAACATTCATTGTACCTATCAGTTGGTAGTTACTTGCCCCATGAAATGCCGGGATATAACATACAGCAGATTAAAGGAAACAAATATAAACGTAGCATTCCGTCGGATTTGTTCAATTTCGATTACAACTATTTTTCACCGACGAGAGTATGGGGGCGGAGGTCGGCGAGCATACCTTGCCCTTAATCGATGTGGAATAAGCTCTTGGTTCACTAGCGGGGGAAGTACTTGCTCACTCTCTGGTAGTTGATATATATGTTGTCTTTCATTCAGTGGTCTTCGCTCTAGGGCTGGTGGTGGACGCTCGTAGATGTATGAAGGGAAATCGTCACTGTCATTGCCGAATTGTATATCCAGCAGAAAATCAGGCTGCACGTTAGCCAGCGGTAACATACGTTCATCGGTGTCTGCGTGTTGTATTGCTACGTCTCTTGTGGTTCTAGTTGCATTTGGGCTACGTGCTTTGGGGTACTTCGAAGGTGTCTGTGATTTTCTGTGCTTCTTCTCACTTCGTGCTCTGGGTACCCATAATTTACTGTAGCCCTGCAACGAAACGATGGGTTGATCTGTTACGATTGGTCACGCGTCATCTAGCTTTGTAATAAATAATTCTAAAATGCCAGTGCTCTATTCCTTTGCATGATGACGGAACTCACCTCGCTTTTGTATGTTTCTGATTCGAACGGAGGTGAGATTGTTTCCTTGGCCGTTTGAGTGATCTAGGAAGTATGAACGGTTAATTAATTTCCATCAATAGAGCATCATTTTTTGTTTTGTGGCATTTATTTTCAAGCATCTGTTCTTAATTTCTTTCTTCTATTTACCTACATATTTCGCCGTAGATATTGTTTGACTGCTTGCATTTAGGACTTTCGTTTATGTCACAAGCTCTGAACTGTCCTATCATGAGAATTTTAATGTTTTAATGTATGTTTTATTATCAGGTCATCATTGCACCCAGTGCTTAACTGCAACACAACCATGAAAAATAGAATCCTAAAAGATGGGGAATGGTGTGACTTAAACAGGCAAGGAAACTATAAAAAGTAAGCACAAACAATATCGGATGAGGTGCCTACACCTCGAGTGAAACATGCATTCAAACAAGTTTCATCAACGAGTAGAGCGACATCAGCGTGACAGCTTCCTTGCGGCTTTCACTTCCGTGCATTTGACAGGTCGCTAGGCTGTAACAATTATTTACTAACGATCGCTATTCCCCATTTCACACGTAAGTAGGGCATGGTTCTTGTTTGAACACATTTCTCGATGCGTGCAGTCGCTGTGTGATTCGAATCTGGGCCACCCGCTTGTAAACCGGACATCATCTCCGCTGTGCCACAGTAGCCAAAATTATAAGAATCTCAAAAGAAAATTTTAGATTGGCTAGTTTTTCGGATTACTTTTGTTACTTTATAAGATGCATCTGGTTTCGAGGTTATGGCGTGTACATTTTTTGGCCTCTACAGTTTCCACCAGTTTCATGTACCATCTGTGGTATCTAAGAAAGTGATTGCGTCTTCGTTAGTCCATCTATCTTGCTGTACTTCGCTATTTGCCTACGTATGGTTTATTAGTTGAAATAGTAAAATAAAATACTAATAATTTACTTAGAGATACTGTTCTATTCGTAGATTAGCTCCAAATTAATGTTTGAGCGATATTCGGGGATGTAACTTTGTTTTTTTATCAACTTCATGTAAAATGCTCATTTTTCAACGCGACAACTCGGGCCACTTACCTTATTCTCAACAGGTGTGCTCCGATAATGTTTTCGTTCTGCATATGACGATTGCAAGGGCTTGTTGCTTGCCTTTTCCATTCCGAACCTCGAACGCGCATTCCGCTGCAATGGAATAACAAGCATCATTCTGATTAGGTGATCGGTAGCCCAGGGACCATACCGCACATCAGCTTAGAGAAGACCGACATCAAAACAGTTTACATCGCTTCCTCGGTGTGGGGCGTGCTTTTGTCGAATCCATTTTAATTCATGAAAATCAAATTTAGATTATTTTTGTTCCTAACGTTTTTTCTTACCTACCTCTAATCGTACGCAATCCGCATCACGTAAGATTTCGATTGTCACGTTTACTAGTAGAACATGATTTTGTTTCGATTTGTACTGTCTTATGTTTTGTATCATCTTAATTTGTTAACTTAACGTTTCATTTCGATTACCGATGGAACCGTATTGATCCAACGATGTCTTTTTATCGTTACCACTCACATTTCATTGATTTTCTGTTCGTTCACTCAGTTAACATTATTCATCTGTTAAATACCCTTTGTGTATAGTCAACACACACAATAATAGCAATATACTTCTTCTTCACGCGGTCTTCGTTCTTCTCTGGTTGCCTCGAATTCAATGTGGATATAACAGGAACACACGCGGCTTAACGATTCATCCCTCACTATCCACTACAAGTTCGTGATCCATGAATGCCTCTTTTTATACAGTCTAAACCCGTGAAGTTCGGATGCTTGAGCATCGGTAAATATCATGGCGATCTAGAATGCCATATTGGGATCGAGGTTCAATGCTGTTTGTCTTCAGACAGGGTGGTACGGTCAGGTCTTTTACTGTTCAGCTGGATTCAATATTGGTGTTTTCATGTACAATGATCATTCCGTAATCTTTCTAATTGTTTTTGATCCGAGAATGGCAAGAATTTTAACTCGGAATCGTCAAGCCTGTCAGAAGCGAATGAGCTCTACACTTTTGACACTCGATGCATGAATATTCCGATATATAGTGTGCCTAATGACATTTAACTTTATTGTTACCTGCGGCGAGTTCAAATGGATACGACCTAGCTTTTCCAAATACCTCCTATTTGTGATGGGTTTGTCATAGATACATGCTGAATTAGCTACCATATCTCGTGTGAAACCGCACGTCTAAGCCAGCGTCATTTTCGAAAACAAGTGTATTCACGCTACAATCGGCTCATTAATCAACATATCCAAACATGAATTCCATTTAGGAATTCTATTCTTCATCAATTTAAGTGTGATCTGTCACAGTATATCCCACATGTTAACCGCTGAAACGATTTCGTATTTTTGTTTCATCCGCGCAATAGGTAAACTAATAAATATACTACTTCTAAAGTAGAAGTGCTTAAAAATTGATTAAAATTTAAAACGTAAGCAGTTCAAAATATTCATTTGCATGCTTTTCCGTCATTCACACCCCACGACCGGTTTCGTGCTGTTTGCACTCAACAGGTAGGGACAGTAAGATCAGGATCCGCATGCGCAGTTCAAGTTTCGGCTATATCATCATATATCACAAACGAGGCAAAGATTTTCATGAAGTTTGAATAAAATTTTCCTTAAAAGAAAATTAAGATTTTCACAACGCGAGCGCTACTCCAGATGAAGTGGGTGAATGGTAAATCACACCGAGGATGTAAATCTCTTTAGATTCCGGCCACAAACTACACCACTTGTTGTCCTCTAGCTCGAAACGTGTATCACAAACAGCTCTACAATAAAGACACTTGCGGTAATACGCGGCTACTCCACTAATTGTTCTTAGGTGGTTTCGCCGGTGCTAGATTATGTTGGGAATCGTCTGCTCCCAATCAAATATTGACCAATCTCTTAGGTTATTCGCACGTGTTACCTTTAAACTCCATTACCGGCTTCGACTTTTTGGCTTCATCAGGTGGGGAAAACAAGATCAAGTTCGACCAACCTTGCGAAAGTAGGAGAACGATTAGCGATGAAACCATCTTTAGTTGGTTCCGATAAAAATAACCTGCATATTTTGTCTACAGCGTTAAAATTACTGACTAAATCTGATGATGGTAAAAAAAATTTGAGACCAGCAGTACAGTTCAAGTGTGAGGGGCTCGAGCAACCTTATAACTGCTATATTTTTAATCGAAGTTATAGTCGAAATTCACTGTTTAAAATGGGTCTTAAAAAAACTAATGTTTTCAAATACAGAATCAAATAGTTATTCCTGGTCAAGCGCTCATAGACGACCGATGTATAGTACCGTTCACATCATCCGCGCTTACTGCAACCGCATGAATATGTGACCTTACCATACTTGTATGCTGTGCGACTAATATCGTGCTAAATTGATTGGCCACCGGTAGTGAGCTACATGCTGAAACACGCTGGAATCTCGTTACCATTTGTATTCTATTCTGTCTCTCATATCTGCCTAGGTCTGGGCAACCGGCAGTATCTTAGCCCACGTGCACTCTATGACTGCGCAGCACTTTGTCTGGATCATGCTTGTGCATTTATGCATACGTACAATCGATAGGTTTCTTCACAAACCTACCTCTTTTCCATCGAATCTAATGTGCGATGGCGTCAGATTCCTCTTCTCGATAGCCTCGCTTGTTCCCGTATACAGTCCGCCAGTGGTCATCCCAGTGTTCATTCCAGTTGTGGTGGACTGAAAAGAATATTTTGGAAGTACTGTTGAGGGTATAAAATTGTGGTGGTTACATTTCCTGTCGCACAGACAGTTAATCGACATTTATCAGTATAAACGAGGAAAACGCACTCAAAGAACACCTGTTTAAAATCAACTCGGCTGAATGCGGTCACATTTGAAGGCATGCGTTTCGACAATACCTTAAAATTGGGAAATATTCTTGTGTTGCACGTTGTTCGCAAAAATAAACGTGATGTAATTTGAAGAGGCTTAACTATGTTACAGCTTCCGATAGCTAATTGGAAGAAAGCATTGTTTGTCACTGAATCCATACATTCATATCATATTCACAACATCATGGTTCATTATCGATGTGCCAAGTTCTTCTGAACAACGATTGAATTATTGCCAGCAGCTTTCACGTTGCTTCGATGAAATTGATGGAATTAGCATTCCCGCTCGCCTTGAAAACTTTGGTGACAATGTACAGCCTTATTTTCAAGCTGGGTGTACCTACCAGCATAGACACAGATCGCACCGACGGAGCACAACCGTTGGTAATGAGCTTACTACTGCATAAATCTTCGAATATTGTTTGAGAGTCTGTTGATCCCAAATCGGACTTTATGAGGGGAGTCTCTCGTCATCTATCTGATCTCCGGTTTCGTTTGCACGATTTTACCCACTGGGATGTAAACGTTCTTTTTTTCGGAACCCGATTTTCCAATGGTTATGCAGTTTGTTTCAAATATAACTGAGGTACGAACACGGACCACCCGATTGAAAGTCACTCTCGCGAACCTTTATCGAAGTGTGTACACTTGCCAATCGTTATAAATTATAAAATCATGTTCGTGGTCTACATCAATTTAAGGAGGACAACAATGTCTGCTATCGTCTGATATTTAATTTTCACAATTTGCCAAAATACACCCAGTTTAGTTCAGTTAAGTTTGCACAGGACAGTAAGTGGCTAACGAGCCAATCGAGGGTCCAGAGTTTCTTTCTGGGGAACGCTGCAGAGAAGCACCTACCACTGCCAAAACGTTTTGTTTTTGTTCGGACAAGCTCGGTAAGCTCCCATTTCAACGCTTCTACGCTTTTCTTCATTGTCAAAATGTATGTTCTGCGTATTTTCACATTCCAGCCATAACCCGATATGCTTTTCCGAATCAACACTTCTACACAGAACAACCAGATAAAAATCCTTGAATTCGTCATTCCAAGGTTTAGACCAACTTTAGAAGTTGATGGCTCTGATAACCTGAAGCAATGAGAACTTGCTGTCTTCCTATATAATGTATATAATACCAATCCTTTACACATCACAACCGGTTTCTAGCTGTTTGCTATCATCAAATGGAGACAGCAATACCAGATTCAATGAGTTTTGAAACAGTGGTATAGTGGTGGATTCACTTTGCGATTCTGTATTTGAACATCTTGGTTCTTTGTAAGAACCCTATTTAACGTATGCTGTCGTTCTGGCGTTCAAATATACCTTTCGTTTCCACTATACAATTGTTTGAAGGCTCACTATCCCCACCTGATGAAAGCAAACTGCCAGAAACTGTTTGTGGTGGGTTAGGGATAGGGATGTGAGCACCAAAATTTATTATTCGTTTATAAGCGCCTCGTGTGCTTGACCAAGAATCACTTTGTGATTCTGTACTTGAACATTGTGATTATTTGTAAGAACCCTATTTAATAGTGGCATACAAGATATAGTCGTATTCTTTTTATATTATTACACGCTGGATGTAGTGGGAATAAATCTAAATCTTTTATCCTGAAAATTTGTATATTACTGTACGTTGGTTAACTATTTTTTAATACTGCTCTGACATGAATACGATTCTTAAGGATTGCAATTTTTTAATGTTAATCGTGCTTAGACAAGTTGAAACACACGCGGGAATACTGCTCACACTTTGACGAAGTCCTACAGCTGCCTGAAAATGCGCAAAGTGATGAGGAAGTACTTCGGCAAATGTTGATGTACCTTTCCTTATTCTTCAATGCGAAACCTTTAACCGATAATCTAACAAATCCCTAGAGGTTATTTAATTCAGCTTGCTTAAGTTTAGCCTTCTGGAAATTTATGGGATATTTTGAGAATGTTGTCGCAAACTAGCGACCAAGCCACGAAAATCCTTATTCCTCTTTTGCCAAACATAACTGTTCAAAGAATATGAAGGTCATGGAGGAGTATATAGGTAGCTCAGGATGAGGATGGTGTTCGTCGATCTCGTATAGTTATTGTTGGACGTTCCGTTATCAAGCTAGATGACATAATCAGCAACACTTTTTTCGAAGCGACTTATAATTGGTCATAATAAAAAACAGTTTTTACCTCATTCGATGAACGCTCCGTATCCTCGGGTAGGCTTCCGTCATCTGCCAAATCTGGTAGGTTGACATCAGATTCATCACTAAAAGTAGGCGGCGGAGAGCCTTGGGGATCAACAGATTTTTCATCACCAATGTTCGGTTTCAGCAACTTGGTGTCTGTCAAGGTCCATTGCTTCAGGCTTGTTCCGGAGCTTTCAGAATTCGATTTTGGATCTTCGTCATATTTTGTGGTCACTTGCGTTGAGGATGGTAACGCGTCCTTGATCGGAGCGGCTGGAGGCTTTCCCAGATACACTGACCAACAGAACCATAACACCCAACTGTACAAAGCGTGAAAAAATGCCCGGCCAAAAAAGATAATCAGGAAAAAGCTGCTCAAAAAACTGATCCCAGCGCAAAGCCCCAGCGTACCTCCCAGATTACTGATCAAGTTGAATGCAGTCTCAGTGAGTTCCTCTTGCCAGACATCTGTCAATTCGCTGGTCAAGCGCACATCAACAATGACGATGTGTTCTTTTTTCAGCGCTTCCATTTGTACAGTTGTATCAGTGTTTCCACTATTTCGCAGTTGCTCCCATTCCTGCACGAGATGGGGATTTTCCAACTGACTCGCAGCTAGTTGTTCCATGTACGTATTCAGCAGACTTGGTGAAAGTATCATGTCGGGATTGATATCCACGATCTCGAAAAACCGCGTCGAGTATATCATCTGTAAAACAATTGGGACGCATTTGGAACCAAACAACTTCTCAACAAGTATCGTCACTGGCATCGCGAGACGCGTATGCGTTTGTCGTCGAAATGATAAATTTTAAATAATGAAACTGTAACTACACATCATTATTAGTTGCATCATTATAAAGTAACAGTTATCTCAATTTCAAGCATTTATAATCGGTCAACCCCTGGTTTGAGCTTGCAGAAATAATCCTGCTGAAGGTATCTATTACTTCAAACCGCATGAAAGCAATAGCAGATTGTAAGTTTTGGCGAAGCTATATGAGTATAAAAAGGTGGTTTGCGCTTTATAAACATTTTGCCTTGGATGAAAAGAAGAATAACAAATTGATGGCACACTTCAAAACACGTAAGGAAAGACTTCTTCGAGGGATTCCATAGTGCACAGCAACAAAGTTGGTTTGCGGAGATTTTAATCATCTGGACAAAATATGTTGGCGCGTTCTATACTTCCATTATTCGAATACAGAATATAACAAGATAACTTACTTTTAGCTGGACAAGGGTGGATCAAACAACCTATCCGAGTTGACTATTATTCAATGTTTGTGACTACTCATAAGTGCAAAATTCTTCAAAATATTCGCAAACTTGATCAAGAACGAGCTCGAGCTCGAGCTTTGCTTTTATTTGAGCTCAGCAGCAGCGCATATCCATTTGCCTCGGATAAGCCGCGAACCCAGACAATCACCATTGTATTCCCACAACACGACATTTTCGGTTCATACAGGCAAGTGTCCTTGTCGTCTACCAAACGATATTTGATAATATTTTTTGATAATTCTTTTTTACCAATCGTCCAGATCTGTGAATCGAACGCCTATTATTCAATCTCTCAATACGGTCAAGTTACGGAACTTATCATCTTGTGAATATCGATTTAACGTTGTCTTATAAATCTGAGAAGCTGAACATGTTGTCTTCTGATTCAGACGACGATTAATGCGAAATTGGTATTAATGTGTAAGCAAATGCGAATTGAACAACCCCAAAGTTAGAATGAGTAATGTAAAAATCGAAGAGCAAGTGGGCTACGCGCATGTGTATGGTCACCGTGAAAAACTCTAGGACAACCGGTGAGAAATCGGTCGTTTTCTGAATGTACGGGAAAGATGTGCAACAAACTGACGCTTGCCTTTATCTAATGATTACTCAAACCACGTCTGAGGAATCTTGCACAAAATAGAATGTGAGGTGAACTTGTCCTCGCGCACAAAGAATTTCATGCTTTTTCCACCCCTGGATGAGTTATTCTAGCGTCGAACTC
>JACCGJ010016947.1:0-19299 GCA_013407085.1 Atriophallophorus winterbourni | reverse complement strand
AGAAATTGACTTTATTCGTACACACGAATTTTCAGCTGTTACAATAATTTCACCACAAATTTAAAAAAAATGATAAACATGTCCCGACATCGAGTTACAATTTGTCGACTGAACGATTTTTCTTGTCCGTCTTAATTGATTGACATACGATCCAGTTTACTAGCAAACGTATTTGGGTCAAACGTTTCACTGCAAGTCCCGGTATCTCGTACTTCTTTCTAAAGTGCACGTCCAATTTGACCTCAGTTGATCCGAAAATATTTGATACATTTTACCCTTGGAGAAATTAATTGATTGCACGGCCGATTTGAAGGCCCCGCAACGGTTAGCACAACACCCTGATGACAATTATCAGAGGTTTCATCTAGAACGTCTGTAAACTAGTTCCGTTTTTGGTGATAATTTTTCTTTTCTCATAGTGTGATAAGTGAGGCGAAATTGGAAGTGATTGCGTCATTTCAATGGAGGCAAAATCACTTTCCCTGTTATAATGTCGTTTACTTTTTGGGGATGAATGTTTGAAGTCACAAGCCTGATCCAGACAAAGTGCCGTACAGTCAGAGACTGCACGTGGGCTAAGATACTGTCAGGTTGCCAAAGTTTAGACAGGTATGAGAAAAGATAATAGAAAATGCGGCGACACTAGCGCGTTTCCATATGCAGCTCACTAGTGGTGGCAAATTAATTTAGCAGAGCCCAGAAGTGCTGTAAGTTGTTTACACAAGCTTCAGGTCATTCGATACTGTTGAGGAAATATTATTATTTTCCTCAAAAACTCATTATAACATTTAAAACCCTTAATTTATGATTCCCGATTCTGATTGGTCCATTTGTCGGCCATATTGTGTATAAATACAGACGTGTCGCAGCCTAATCGCCTTTTTGTTCAGAGACGGTAAAGCTCTTTACCTTAAGAGTCTGCCTTTGTGTTGGGTCTAGTTAGTCAATAATGGCCAATAGCATAAAGGTTTTTCAGTGTTAAGCATTTGGAAATTATTTATTGGGTTTCTACTCTGGTCATGTATAACAGATACCTCACGTTATACCCCCCCCCGCAATTCAAATCCATTTGACTATTCTGTTCTGATTGAGTCTCGTTCCTTCTTGAGGTCAACGCTAATCGCGTTCACTCACGAGTCCTACAACACGATAAAAAACCTGATTGACAAGATGAAGAACAAACACAAGCCCATTTTATATAGTATGTATGTATGAAAGCACAAGCCTGATCCAGGCACAGTGCCGCACAGTCAAAGACTGCACGTGGGATAAGATACTGTCAGGTAGCCCTGGCCTAAGCAGATATGCGAAACAAAATAGAAATGATAGTGAGACTCCAGCGTGTTTCAGCATGCAGCTCACTACCGGTGGCCAATCAATTTAGCACGGTGTGACCATTTTATATAGGCACATCAATTAACCACAACACTGATCCCGAAACATGTCACTTCGATCTGATTTGCCAGTCGATTTCGTGCCAACCGGTCAACTTTAAGACCTCGCTAAGCAGAGCTTGTTTACCCGACATCGACAAATTGCATATCGTTCGATTGCGGTTGACGTTACCCGAGGATGTCGCTCAAACCGTTCCAATGCAATCTTTCGGCAACCCGATCTGTTACGGGTTCGCGATTTTCGTCGTCGGTCTTTCCCACACTTGTTGCTCTTGTGTTGGGCCGGAGAGTGGTGTTTTGCGCATCACCCGAAAGCTGATGATTAACACTCATGGCCAATGCGCTTCGCATCTCCGCAATGTAACATGGAAATCGATATCTACATAAGGTTTTCAGACTTTTAATTTGAATTTTTAAATTGTTTTAAGCATTGACTGACAATGAAACGCCTTCCAATTTCTTGTAGCGCTGTCAAGGTCGTTCAATCTAGGCACGTCAAAACTCGCACTTCTGTGGAAGTATTGATCGATTTTAATCAATTGAACATAGCTCGCCAATTTGAATCAATATAGCAGCTTGGCTTCGGTAGCTTGGCTTCGTTTTCGTTCATCTAGTTGGTTAATTTTACATGTATATATAAAAATGAGCTGTAAATAAAACGCTGCATTCTGTCAGTCGTCTTCTACCACTTTCGTGAGTGTTGGGTCAGCCGGAACTCGCTCCAAAAACACAACAAGCGCTATGATATATTTATGCTTTGATCATTTCATCTTTGGCTCACTCAGACCTTCTTACCGCTTAAGAAAAACTTCACTACTGCCCTCCCTCCATCACACTCTGTAAAATCTCAAAATTCGGCGATAATTCCGCGTGTTGAAAGTTTAATCTCCTCGTCTTAGCTTTCTATCACGCAGTAGAAACCTTATAATTCGAGCGTCACTTATAAATATGAATTCATTTTTATGTGACATCGTTTTTATGTTTTTCAAACAGTTCAGGACCATGCACATTTTAAGCGTTTGTTTGCTTGTTTCAGTGCTAGCGCCGGACCGACTGCTACTGCTTCACGTACCGACAAACCCGTCGATTCAACGTACGTCATTACGTCTGCATCCTCTGATACCACCATTCGATAGATTAAATTGTTATGTTGGTCCCTGTGCTTCGCTGTATTGCTCTTTTCAAAGCATTCACACGGAATTCACGCACCGCACTGTCTTCCCTATGTTCTTAAGTTTTAAGTATTTCACACAAAAACCCTCCGCGACTAAATGACTGATCCCGTCAACCAATAACGGGAACTGTTTTGTTTTGCGACTACTCATGAGTACCAAGTCCTTTCAAATATTCACAACATTTATCACAACGTTCCACATTGGTAGCACTGGACTCTAGTTTCACTCTTATTTGAGCTCATCAGCAGTGCATATCCTGTCTCGGGTCGGATTTGAACCCAGGACAATCACCATTGTAGTCCCACGCCTGAGCTACCGTCCATCGGTTGACCGATTACGATTAAGCCTTCATGAATGTTTCTCCAGACTGGCACATTTGAGTAGCGTCATATGCCCGACCAGTCGAGAAGGAGCCAGCAACATCCGTTGTGGTCGTCCAACCGAGCTGATCTCCTTGTCGGGTCTTCCCATCAGATACAGTGTAAGCTAACATCGATTAAATCTGTGGAACGTGAACTGTGTATGAGACGAGTTATGGAATGTGCGTGCGAGGTGTTTGATCAATCACAAAGGCGCGCAACTTCGCTGATGCACGCTAGTAATTCTCCTAAAAGCAAGACCACCATTGATTATGGTTTTTATATGTATCCTTTGCCCTCCTTGCAAGATGTTTGGCAAGTGTGATCAGTGGAACAAGCTGCATATGTCTACAAATATAAGGTGCACCTACAAACTTGATTAAAGCGCCCACGGCTCTGACAACGGCAAGCAGCAATCAAGTAGTGTGGGACCGAATTCGGTTTAGAATCTGCGCGGATCTCACTACTGACCGCTGAGCGTGGATAACTGCAATCCGTGACATCAACGAAGCCGACTCATCCTCCATGAGGAGGTAGTCGAACAAAAGTAAAGTGTAAACAAGTTGTAGGACATTAGCTTCCTCGACACGTAATCACATAACTTCGCTGAAGCACGCTAGTATTCCTTCTAACAGCAAAAACATCGTTGATCATGGTTTTTTATACGTGTCATTTGTGCCCACAGTCTCCCGAAATCGAAATTCTTGTACTCACAATCGATGTGATAATGATGATGATGTACGGCATCAAATCGGCCGACTGCCGCAGGTTTTTCCACGTTCAAACACTGATCTGATATTGTTCAGAATTTCCATACTCCGAACGTAACGCCAAAGGTACTCTGTTGCATGTGAAAAGAAACACGCTGGGGTCTCACTATCATGTGTCTGTCCATGACTGGGAAACTAACTACCAGTCTGATTTTAGGCACTTTGCTTAGACAAGGCTTGTGATATCACACATGCGCACATCACGGCCTATGTTGTTGTTGGCATCCTTCGGTCGATGTCAACCATGGAGGTACATCACAAGCGCAAGCGGATTTCATGCTCTACCGCTTTTAGAGTGACTAAACAGTACAGCCTTTTGCTACTTACTTTACTTTTGTGCGACTATCTCCTCCTGGAGGATGAGTCGGCTTCAATGAAGATTCTTGGGAATTTGGGTACAAAGTGGCGTCCCCAGCACCACTCGGCGTTTGTTCGAGTCAGCTTCTCTAGCCTTTGCACAACCAAGTGTTACCTGTAAGACAGCAGGGAGTTGCCAGAAAGAGGTAGTGTGCACCAACTAACTGTCTACGAGACTCTGCTCCAGATTTTTCCTCATGGTTTCCCCCGAAGCCCTTTTGCTACCGCGTGACTTTTATCCATTCACAGTCTGTACATTCATTCCCGTTATGACATTTCTCGTTTATTTCCCCCACCCAGTAGTCCTTCGAATTTACTTCCCCACGTGCAACGATTCGAAGCCAACCGGAATGTGACAAACGTCAACGATTCAGGCACCGTGGACTCTGGCAAATCGAGCATCGAGCAGTCACTGCCCACGAACGAGTGGATCCGACGGAATAACACATTCACCGCTGCCAAGGTTCACGTGGGCGCAGACTCCTCCGAGCATCCATCCAACCTAGCACGTGCCCCGCAGTTTTCCGATATCCCCACGTAGGTGACAAGGCAAATATTACAATGTGGTGCATAGCGGGTTACACCACTCATACACGTTGATTTTTCATTGCTAGATTCCTCACTTCACCATCAACAGAAGTTGAGCACGCGAAAGATGGTGCCACGACCGAGAGTCAAACCATTGCAGTTGTACCAGAATCGAAGAAGCGGGAAGAACCGGTGACCCGGTCGCAGGCACCACAGCCAATCAATACCATTCCAGCGATTCGCTATAAGAAAGAAAATCCGTAAGTATCTGGCAACCGCATGCCTTGTTTACTTCCGCTCACCACCGAACTAAATCAGATGGTACGAAGCGATATTTCAAATGATCTTATGAAAAGAACGAAACATTAGCTGGTAGGTGATAGTACCAATAGTGCTGTGTTAGGTTCCGTTTGTAGTTGACACGGTGCCTTTAAATAATTTAATAAGTTGTGATAGTTTTACGACGCAAGCTGGTCTACAGAACATGTTTACTCTACTACGGCTGGGTCACGTCTACAGAATGAAAAATAGTCTAATGCAAAAAAATCTTTTCAGCGTGAGTTGAAATCAACCATCGGGCAGACCGCAAAGACGTTTGTAAAAGAAATATGAAAGCTCTTGGCATTGACCCTGCTAGCTTGGAAGAACTTTCTCTTGACCGCTCACGTTGTAGGCACTGTGTAAAGCGTCTGCAAGCCGAGACAAGCAGGTAGTACTCTCAGCTGATAGTAATAGATCACACCGTCAGTGCACAATAAGCGTCGTTCGTCCGAGTACTGTCTATCGCTGTGGGAATGTCTGTTCCTTCAAAATCGGACTGTTTAGTCATATAAAACCGACATGCGTTTGTGATGTACATCCATGGTCGACATCGACCGAAGGTATGGTATAGTATGGTATGAAAACTTAATTACTTTACTTTGTGTGACTATCTCCTCCTGGAGGATGAGTTGGCTTCAAAGAAGATTCTTGGGAATTTTGGTACAAAGCGGCGTCCCCAGCACCACTCGGCGTTTGTTCGAGTCAGCTTCTCTAGCCTTTGCACAACCAAGTGCGACCTGCAAGGCAGCAGGGAGTTGCCAGAAAGAGGTGGTCTACCAGACTCTGTTCCAGGTTTTTCCTTAGGGTTTTCTCCCGAAGCCTTTCCCGCGATCGGGTGTCCCACAAGGCAGCGGAGGTTTATAATCAGGGTTTTCCTTCCCTTGGATGAAATGCCCTCCCGGGCTAACGAGCTACATCTGCCCGAAGCAAACTGGTTTTCAGGCGCCAGTCACTCGCCCTCGCCCCTTCTCCTGTTGGTAGAAGCAGTTCCGCCGGGCTCGGAGAGCCACTCGTGCAGGCCAGAAGCTGGACTTGGTTGTCAGAGGCTATTTGAGACACATGTTCTTATACCGTCGCACAACAGTCCAAATCTTGTACTTCGATGGGATATCACAGTTAATTGGGTATGATATGGTATGAAAGCACAAGCCTGATTCAGGCAAAGTGCCGCACGTGGGCTGAGATACTGTCAGGTTGCCCAGGCCTAGACAGATATGAGAGGGGAATTAAAAATGGAAATGGTAGTGAGACTGCAGCATGTTTCAGCATGCAGCTCACTACCGTTGGCCAATCAATTTAGCACGATATTAGCCGCACAGAACAGAAATGCTGCACGATTGCACATTCGTTAGATCAGTTAACTGGGTAGCTTCAGCACAGCATCTATGCACTGATCACTGCTCTGACGGTTGGCTTAATAACTTAGTGAAACGCGCTACTCGCTTAGCTATCTTACATTTGACGTGAGTGATCAGTTGCAGTGACGAATCACCGAGTTACGCGCTTCCAAATGCGGTAAGAATCAGACGAAAAAGCTTTTCAAAGTTTCCAATAATCGTTGCGGTTTCAGTGTTTCGATGTCACACAACTCGAAGCAATAGAAAGCGATCGATCAAGTACCATCAAGACATAATTAATAGCAAATTACTTACGCGTTGGTAGTTTTGATCCCTAGCTATGGTGTGCACTTGCTCAGTAAGTTGACGCACACGCAGTTGCAAATCGTTTAGTTTATCGTGCGATGCAACTTCACCATAGTCAATCGCGTGGTCGGCCACCTTGATATCCAAATCGACACGCTGTAACGGTGAAATCAAGCAGAAAAATCAGCGCTTACCAATTTCGAATTTGGTGTTAAAGTAGAAGGGTCCAGTGAGAGATACATATTGTAATCGCCACTTTTGTGTGATGTAAACACGAACTTTCCTTGCCCTGAATAAGCCTGAAAAATATGAGAGGTGGAATTTAAGATAAATTTAACAAACGCATTTATACAAAACGGAGTATTAACTAATGAATTAGGATAGCCTGCTTCGTTTGATGGACTCCACAGTCCGACTGTTAGCAATACAAAGTATGCTGTCGAGCACACTATTTGACATGGAATTGCGCGATCCGTTTAGAAGATAACAACAACGACCGCTTTTCAACATTTTCATATAGCATTAGTTCTCGCTAGACGTACAATTATAAACTATCAAATGATGACTGTTCGAAACAGCCATACTTGTCTAAACACAATTGGTGCCAAAACATTTAACTCATCGTGAATAGTATAGGACTGCTAAGATATGCATCCTGAATGATATCATTAATCTAAAAGCTTTCGAAATGTTGGATTCCGATAAAGAAAGTAAAATATATCAAAATGTATGTACGTAGAACAAGCAAGTTCTTCACATTCACACATTGGAAATGAAACATTTTGTCATATTTAAAAGCTCTTAGCACGAGAAAAAATGAATTATAAATGTGAGAAAGGAAGAAGTCACTAGGGCGAAAACAGCACAAAAATAAGTGTCATAGTACCTACCCGAGAATGTATTGGTTTTTCATCTGGATCTGTTACATGAACACGCAATGAAGGGCTATGAGCCGTTTCCATAGTATTTCCGCGAACAAAGGACAATCGATAATCACCTTTCTATCAGTAATTTTTGTGCTTACCTCTTACTAGTGTATCTTGAGGAACATCCTCAATGAAACATAATGGCTTGGAATCAGTGAGGAAAAAATAAACGCCATTCGAAGGTGTGAACGAGGTCAGGAAGCAAAGAACAATGAGATGTAACATATTGTTTTCAGTTTTTAAGCTAATTGCCAACTTTTCGCGCAACCACAAAAAAGAAACAACGCAATCACAAAATTCAAATTACTGCCAAAATGTATACGAAATTAAACTTCACTGCAGGATGCATACATACTTTATTATCAGTATAAGTATCACGTAACAGTTACCAACAAGAAATTAAAAGAATATTTAAATCTCTTCAGAGGTGTTATGGAGGAAGACCCTTCACTGTCAGATTAGGTTTTGGAGCCTCCACTTGTGAAAGGAAGAAGGGGAGTATCCTCAATATCGAAAAAGTAAAAGTCTTAGAAGTTTACTTGGAAGACGATGTACAGCAGTCTCGTGCAATTATATGCATGAGCGTTTCTTAATCAAAAATGTATATTATTTGGTTTTTGAAAATTAAAATTTTTGCACCGTTGTTTTATCTGTTCAGTTCAGTCAGTTCAGCTTGCACAGGACGATATGTGGCAGTCGCCAATCGAAGCGTCAGATTTCTGTCCGGTGGTATGCCAAAAAGAGCGCCCACCACTTCAAACAAAAATGGTTCCCAGATTTCTTCTGGTAGGATGGTACCTTGAATGTAGAGCAAAACATAAACTAGATACACGCAAGACCGTATGATGATATAAAGAGATGCGGCTTACAAGGGCTTGACCCCCTGTCGTCTATCAAGAACAAGAAGAAGAAGAATGCCTCTCTGCAGCTTCGGGGCGCTTAATCGGCTCGTCAGCTACTTGCTGTCATGTGCAATTGAACTGAAACGGACATTTTTGTGATTGCTAACGGCGATAATATGAACGCAAAGTTTAAATTCGGGACATTAGTTTGTCAATATTATTGCATCGCACCGCGATGTATCACCGTTGAATTTCTACAGAGGCTGAAATGGTGCGATGTAGAAATTTATCTCTCGGTTCTTTATGCTGAAGCAAAAAGTCGTTCAGCCAAAATAAAACAAAATTCATCTGAGTTATTCAGGATTGTAGAGAAGGTATATGACGCTTGCGCCCCACAATTGAGAGCATTACGCATCAGTCATATAAGCCAATGGACATCCAAGAATTTCTGATCATGGAATACGGCTGAGGATTTTGTTAACGTGTGATGTACTTTGTACTTTGATCTCTCGGTGTTTTTCATAGACCTGACAATCGCCGTATATGAGGATGATAAACAGATTCAATCCTAAAGAACTTCACTCAAGCTCGTTGTGCAGCTGAGGTACATAGCGTAGCCGATTTGAAGTTCGCTGTTACGACTATACACAAATCTTTAACAATCTGAATTTAAAGTCGATCCAATCGCTGTTTACAGTTACTGTAATTTTGTCGACTGCTGTAGACAACAGATGATATTTACTATAGTTCACAGGGAGATCCCAGTATTGTGACCATTTAATAACCATTTCAATATCTCTCAACAGATCACCGTTATCAGTGGAACCGGTGAATTTGACATCATCAGCAAACATGTAGCAGATATTTGTTAACTGCGATGCTAGATCATCGATGAAGATCAGGGCCTAGTACTGAACCTTGTGGGACCCCACAGGGAGCTTTTGCGAATTGTGAGATAATATGGCCTACAATGACCTGAAAGGATCGATCACGAAGAAAACTTGTTATCCAGTCGTGAAGCTTACCAGATAATCCTTTGGTCGCGAGCATCATCACTAAGATTCTGTAACTCACCGAATCGAAGGCCTTTCTAGAGTCTCAGTAAAAGACCATTACCCGTCCAACTTCATTTAATGTCTTGGAAACTTTATCTAAAACAATAGAATATTCGCGAGACAGGACCTTCTTTTAAAAAAAGCGAATTTGAACCGTCCTTAATGAGGATTTGTGCACGAGGTGACTACACAACCGATCCCTGATAAGTCTCTCCGAGGCTTTACATAAAACACAGGTCTAGATTACCGTTCTGAAGTTCTTAACAACGTTTGCGCTACCTTCGTTTGAAATGGGTACGACAATGGCTTTTTTCCAGTCATCTGGTAAGATGCATTTGCATAGCGATTCGTTGTGTAACTTACAGAGTGGCTCTCCTAGTAACTTAGCTATTTCCTTTAAAATTTTCGTGTTCACGTCGTCAGTCGTTATGGCATTTATGTGCCTCAAATATAATACGAGACAGTTGAAATCATACATGCATAAATCCAATAATGTGCTGAACTTAAATCGAGTTACCCGTTATTCATTATTTTTATTGATTTCAGTGAAGTGTTCGGCCGTGTTTCATTCAATCATCTACTGCTCAAGCTTGAAAATATATTTTCTTAATAAAATTAAATTTTTCTTACGTCTGTTATTAACGAGGTAGATTGAATGATTCTAGTTGCCTCTTACTCGTTCAAATTTCAGGGTTTAAATGGATCTTTTCTGAGCACTTAATTTTTTAATGTTTATATGAATGCCCTCTCAGATTCGCTAAACATCCACGTTTTGCAGATGACCTTAGACTTAGCGCGCAATAAACTCTTCTACTGACAATTTGAAACCAAATTAGACAAATTGTTTTATTGGTCGTGAACTAAAAGCTCTAAGACAAACGAGAGAAACGCGTAGTTATGCTTTCTGTACTGAGCTTTGATAGAAAATACGTAATTACTCGCGGATTTGCAACTGAAATGTGTGGATATTGAACGTGACCTGATTATAATTTTGACTTGGTCACTCTAATTCGAAGAGGATACAAACATATAAGCTCGTGCCGCAGACCGCACCTAGTGGGCAAATAGTCGGACGTACGCTGTGATTATGCCGAATATATTTCGCACCGTTTTAGACATACATGAGACCTGTCAGCAAAGCCGACTTGAATGTCGCCGCAGGTTTTTCTCGGTGCGAGAATGCTCTTCCATGCAAGCTTTTTGAATCCACTTCTTTCGCTTCTTTCAGAGGTCTCCTCGATTCCCACCTCCATGAAACCTCCCACTATCAAGACACTACTACCCCCTCGTGGCAACGGTAAGTTCTCTTTCTGTGGCATTTGCATTTTCGTCACTACCCCTCTAACACTTCTCCAGTTTAATTGCTCTTCCAGATCCCAGTATCGGAAGTCCAAAGGCACGCAGTCTCAGCTGACCCTGTTCCGGAGGATGTGGTGGGTAGCGGTGTCCCGGGTTGACGCCCTACCTGTCCAAATGCCACAAAAATCCACTGATGGTGCAGGCTAACGCGAATGTGGCCCGCTCTAAGGCCTTGAAAACTCGAACATTTTACTATTCTTTTCTTTTCGACCCAACGCACAATCCACCCTGCGGTTTGTACAAGCTCCCCGCTTTTTATACCGTAATAAACTATTGATCGATTGATCTATTGAATATCATTCGCCAGTAAATTTTCCATAAGTTAAGGGAGAACGTTATCCGCAGGAAAAGGTTCAAAGATATGCGCATAACAGTATACAAATATTGAAATCCATTTTTTATATGAATAGAGTTCAATGCTTCAACAAAATTTTGCTCAGTACTAGGCGTTTGCGCTATAATTCGCTTCTAACTCGTCACATATTTATACGAGTCTTTGCTCACGAACTCCGATAACTTATCTCTTTCGTGGCACGCTAAATATCACATCGCCAAGCACCGTAGCTTCAAAAGCTAAGAATATTGAGCTTAACATTAGGATTCTGATTTCGGACAAAAGTTGTTAACTTTTAGAGCATGTTCACTCTATTGTGACAGCGCCACCTGAGAAAAATGGACGTATTCCGAAAGATCTACTCAATGGTGAGTTGCAATTAGGAAGTCGACCATTGAGCAGACCGCACTTGCGGTACAAAGACGTTTGCTGAAGAGATATGAAAGATCTTGGCATTGACCCGGTGAGTTGGGAAGAACTTGCTCGTGACCGCTCACATTGGTGGCATTGTGTGATGCGTCGTCTGCAAGCTGGGGAGGAGCAGATACAGCTCTTGGCTGCTGAACGCAGATAACGCCGCCGGCATGCAACTGATGCAATACAACCCAGGTGTGACTAACGTTACAGCGCTGCAGGAGAGATTGTTGCTCCCGAATCGGACTGTTTAGTCATTTCAAAAGCTGTTGAACATGAATATTCATGCGATTGTGATGTACATCCGTGGTTGACATCGACCGAAGGAGGTCAACAACAACATCGTCTTTTCATTCGAATGGACATGCAACATTAATTAACTCTATCACCCTTCGGTGATGAGACCTCTCCCATCTTCCGTTCACAGTTAGACACGCATTGGCTCCTTACGAATGAATCTTGTTAGTGGCGGGTGTTTTTAAGCACACCACCGAAAGAATCTGAGCAATCGTTTCGACTTGGTCGACTATCGCCCTGTGATACTGATACTGATTTCGGCGGTACGTTCAACTTGATTGTATTTCCCACGCGCCGATAAAATATCATTACGAATTTTCGTTATTCCTTGAATTTGCTGTACAATGGAATAACTATTTCACTATATTATTGATATTTTGCTGAATAATTATGCTAGTGATGAAATCAGCCTGTATTTTTTTAGTGATTTATCATTACTCATACATTTAACCGATGGATATGAGTACGAAATATACCTGCCTCAACGGCAAGTATGGCAAAATGTTGTGCAAAAGAAATGAGTGCATAGCTTGCAAGTGTTAGCTCACCCTAGCTGCTCACAAATCTCACTACGAAATTTTTCTAAAGTACCGATGGTTGCAGTGTTATTGTATCGGCTGTCATAAGGCTGTTACTGACGCCTTTTGCCAAGAGCCAAGGAATAGTTTGACGTCTCCAAGCTCGTCAGATTTTGTACCCGCCTAAACGTATGGATCTGTTGGGAGGGCGAATATAATTTCTGAGACAATGGGATAGCTGACAAATCTAGCCAGTTACAACGTACTTCTAAGCAAGCTACATTTCTCAAGGTGGTAGATAGCCAGATGTTTAAAAACGTGTGCAAACAAGAAGGTTGAAACAATTGATCCACTGAGAATGTAGAGATAGTTAACCTCTTACCTCGTCTTCCAAAGATAGCTTCCTCTTCGAAGGTGGTCAACGTAGTTGGTCAGTAAAGCCCTTACCCCAACGAAGCAACATGGGAATGTTGATGGCTCAAACGAACCCGATCACATTATCCATTGATTGAACGTTTTGTGCAAGCAATTTGAGACACTGCACGGCACTTCTCCTTCAACAACTATAACCCGAAATGTACTAGTTCTTAATCGAGCGGAGCCTTTCATTAGGAAATCAAAAAGTCGAATTAATTCTGATCGCAGATGTATCAGCGATCTTATCCGGATGGTAGGTCTGAGGCCTCCTATCCCACGGCGCGAGTTCAACGTGTAGGAAGATGGAAGATGGATAACAGCCCTAGGCCAATCCTGATAGAATTCAAATACCAGGCGGATCCGAATGCGTTACTGTCTAGGGCTGAATACATCGCCAAAACAACTCGAGACAAGCTTCAGGTTAAACCGGACAACCCTTCCTCTCGAATTAGACAAAACTCTTGCGCTTCAAATAGGAGAAACCTAGCACGCTCCGCTGCAAGTCGTGTAAAAGCATCATAGGCCGCCTTGCTGGATTCCTTGAGTTTGTCGGTCAAATCATAAACTAGATCGTTTATGGCGGCAATATAAGGTATTTCTCACTTCTGGTTCTTTGGTCCAATACAAAACCGCTCGTAACGCTTGTGTTAAAATACAGCGTTTGCTCAAACAGGAGTTTGAGTTATCATTAGCTAGGGTTGCTTAATACAATCCGAAAAGATTTTAAATCTACGCTTAATCGAAAGGCGAAACCAGGGAAAGCATTAGGAATTTGAATCTGGACTACGGAAACGTAGCCGATACCGACATGTTTAAGGCGACTGCTTTCTCCAGGTTTTTCAGTGGCGTTTAGAGATGTGATAATTCTTTGAATGCTCCGTCTAGCTCGTTTAATCTACTACTTGGTGCTCCCAAACTAGGTGAGCTGTCCTTCATTGAATACCAGGTGTATGAATCTCTTATCCATGTTCGCGTCAACAAAGCTGAGATACCAGATGGTATTCACTCCATTGTGCTAAAGAATTTCGCTCCAGTGTTTACAGAACTTTTATACAAGCTCTTCAAATCCTGCGTGAACCTGTGAGTGGTTTTTAGTGAGTAAAAAGAAGCCATAATCGTACCAATACACAAGGGTGGTAGCAAGTCAGCTCTTTGTAACTATAGACCTGTCGGCCTGACTAGCATCGTCTCGAAAGGATTTGAAAACCTGCTGCGTCACAAAATCTGTTAGCATTTTTGTCTGCATTCTCTACTGAGTGTAACTCAACATTGATTTCCTAAGGGTAGATCCTGTCTGACTAACCTTCTTAGTTTTCTCAATACTGCCAAAAAAGGTTTCGCTTTAGTTCGCGAACTTCAAGCGCTGTTCGCAAACATATGAGCTGAGGATTGCGTTCCGATCCCTTAGAGAGAATCAGTAATTGCATTAATTTTCAAAAAGGGACAGCGCTATTTCTGTGAAAATCATCGGGTTATCAGTCTCATTTCAGTAGCTTCTAAAATAATGGCGTCTATCATGCTTCACCGATTAAGTACCAAACGGGAAGAGCAAACTATGCTTCGTGCCGGTCGATGGTGCATAGATCAAATCTTCACATTCCGTCAATTACTGGAGCAACGCCACGCTTTTCGTAGACCAACTATAGTGGTATTCCTTGACATCCGAGTGGAATTCGATTCAATCGATCGCGACAATGTTCGGAACTGTCTGCTGAGACATGAAATGCCCGCAAAGTATGTTTGGATCTTGAAATCATTATATTGCCAAACTTCGGGCAGGGTTCGAGCGTACGGACAATTGTCGTCCTCGTGCAATATATCCAGCGGGGTGTGGCAGGGCTGCCCTATCTCGCGGTTCCTTTTTAACTTCTCGATCGACGATGTCCTAAGGAAAGCTTAGCTGGTCTGGTGGGTGCAGGTGTTGAACTTCTACTGGGTGAGTGAGTTACCGATCTAGAGTATGCGGATAACATCGCATTTTTGGGAGACGAAACTCATATAATGCAACAGGCTCTGTACCGATTGACACTTGAAGCTTCAATGTATGACACGTGCTTTGCGCCTAACAAATGTCAAACAATTACCCAGTATTTAGGGGGCTCTCTTCCAAATCTAACTGTGTGCGATGTCAATCTTGAATTAGTCGGCAGCTTTGTTTACCTTGGCGGTTGTATCTCTGCTGGCGGTTGTGTCAAGGACGAGATCTCACATCGTGTTCGCAAAGCGGGCGTAGCGTTTGCTAACCTTCGCCACTTGTGTCGTCGACGCGATGTTTCACTCCATACTAAAGGCCCAGTGTACAGCGCAGTGGTGAGTGCTACGAAACCTGGTCTATTCGGGCGGAAGATGTCCGTCGACTTTCTGTTTTTCACACCCGTTGTCTGCGCAGGATTGCTCGCATTCGGTGGCAGCACCGTGTTACAAATATGGATGTCTGCAAACCTTACGCGATATGGCTGCGAACCTAAGTCAGTGGTGCCAGTGTATTTTATTGTGTCATAATTTTTTATCCGGTATTATTTTATATAAAACAAAAAAGAAAAACAAAAAGAAAAACAAGAAAAAACAAAACCGCATGCAGTGAAACCACAAAACAACCTGATTTTTGCGCATTTGCCTTTGCGTATTCCGCTGGTCTGCTTTTCCTTTTTTCACGCACTTGCTTATCTGTCTTTCCTGCTTCATATTGCTCGGCACATTTGCTCCATGATGATGATCATGATGATAATGACTCGGTTTTTTTCTATTCCTCAGTTTCATCGATCTCTCGTCGCCTGCATTAAAGTGCCCATGATGTAAAATCCATCGGATCAATGGATGAAGATACCCAGATGCACGACCTTGAATGGGTCATAAACTGGTCATACAAGTGGGACCTCTCACTGAACCTTAGTAAGAGAAAACTCTTGTCAGCACTGGTTGATAAGATTTCAGTCGAGATGGCGGGGAATTCCCTCAGTGTTATCGCCACAGTGTGTTAAGGATTTGGGAGTACTAGTTAGGACTGACTTCAAATGGGAGGACCAATGCGCCGCTGCAGCTGAACGTGCTCGCAAAGTGCTCTTTCAGCTGAGATGCGTGTTATTCAGCACTAAACCCGATGTATTCCTGCCCCGTTACAAGGCATTAGTTCGACCGCATTTAGATTATTGTGTCCAGGCGTGGTGTCATTATTACAAAAAGGACATCGTTAGACTCGAAAGCGTACAGCGTCTCGCAACTCGCATGATTTAGGGTCAGAGAGGGAAAACTTACGCTGCACGCCTGAAGTCCCTAGATCTTTTCTCACTTACGCGCCGTCATTTGAGAGGTGACCTAATTGAAACCTGTAAGGTCTTGAATGGGTTAAGTGGCGTTATCATGAATGACTTCTTTGCCTTAAGAGCCGAGCTGGGCACCCGCTGACATTCACTCAAACTTGCTAAGGGGCGATGTAGACTACCGGAAATACGTTTTCAGCCTAAGGGTGGTAAATTTCTGGAACCTCCTCCCAGAAGAACTCAGATCCTACCGTTCTGTCGCGAGTTTTAAGAACGGTTCAGACCGCATCTAGGGTAAGCTTTTTCTTGAATACTCACCTTAATTGCTATGTAAGATTAGGTAGTTTACCATTTTAATCGTTGTCTGGCAAATAAAGTAAGTGCTGGATTTCTGTTTTAATACAACTGTTTTTCAGCTGATCTCTTACCGTACTGGTGAAGATAAATTTATTTCTAAATTTTCAGCATCATTCATTTTGAGGTGCTTCCTAAACACAACACGGATAATCGCTTGACTTCGCGATCGTCGAGGATATCCAAAGCACAATAAGAAAAAACGCGTTGGCAGTAATGGCTGCTTCTCTGAAACTTTCCACCGAATAAAATTCTGGACGCTCAATTGGATCGTTAGCCACTTACTTTCCTGTGCAACTGAACTGAACTGAACTAAAGAAAACCGCGCGGTTTGAATGTTTTTTTCGACCTGTTGTTTTATAGTTTTTCTAAAACACACACTTATGAATCTTCGTAGTGGCATCCGTCGGTCTTCTGAAGGAACTAAATCAGCGGGAACGATCATCGATAAAACTGACAAGAAGAAGTTTGCCTGTTTCGTCAAACATGGCATAGAATGTAGCAATTGCTCAACATTGTACCACCGTCAATGTTATGGGTTATCAAATAAATAGCTCAACGAACATTTGTTTGAAAAGAACATATTTTGGTTTCGCGCGACATGCCTCGAAACTTCACATATACGTTATATGCTCAACCTGATCATTGAATATAAGTTCAGTTCAGTTGACACAGGACTAAATGGCTGATAAGCCAATCGAGCGTCCAGAATTTCTGTCGGTGGAAAGCTTCAAACAACAAAAGCGCTTGGGCCTTAAATCCAAGTTCTCTTCTCTATTCCCATGCAATACTCCAGCAGTTTCTAACAGTGTGGAACAAGTAAGGTCACTAATTTCGACCTGTGCTGCTTCTGCGGCAATTTTTACTGGTTGTACAACCATTCAACACTGATAAATTCCATGCAATACGCATTCGTCTTCCTGGCCACCCTAACTATATTCTGGATGGCAAATGCTCGCTGTCACAAAGCAAGAAAAAGATATTGTGGTGATTGTACAGATTGACTTGGGCTGTTCTGCTCAGTGTATTAGTGCTTCAACCGTGGCAAATACAAACGTTGGGCTCTTGAAACGTGCGTTTGGAACAATCGATCCACGTCTCTTTCCGTTTCTTCAGGTGTGCATCATGCCACACTTGGAGTATGCTGTCTTCGTCTGGAACTCATGGTTGAAACGTGACAAGCACGCTTAAGAACAGATTTAGAGACGTTCCACAAATCTTGTCTAGAGTTTTTGTCGTTAAAAGCTACTATAAACGTAACACAACTGTACAATTGTTCTCTACAAACTATCGTCGCGTCCGAGGCGATCTAATCCTTGCGTACCTGGAGTACGCCGACGACATCGTAATCTTGGGGGATGATCCTGAAACGCTTCAGACGACCCTGGAACGCCTCAGCTCATTTGCTTCTATGCTGGGGCTGCGAATCAACACGCGCAAAACTAAGTATTTTACCACCGCCACTGGACCTCATCTGCCTCTCAAGATTGGTGGCGAGAACTTGGAGATGGTGAACACTTTTCGTTACCTTGGTTCGTGTGTGCTAGCGTCAGGCCAAGCCAGGGATGAGATACCGGCCCGTGTACAAGCTGCGCGCACGGCGTTTTCGCGACTACGTTGGGTTCTATTTAGCCGTATAGAAATCAGCCGACGTACAAAGCTGCGCGTCTACAGAGCGGCGATTCGCCCAGTTCTCACTTATGGATGCGAGACGTGGCCTGTGCGGGTGGAGGATATGCGGAAACTAGAGGTTTTCGACCACTGGTGTCTCCGACGCATCCTCAATGTTCGATGGGATGAGCGGGTAACGAATGACGAGGTTCGCCACCGTTGGTTTGATATCCCTCGCCTGAGTTCGATATTGCGGCAACACCGACTGAGATGGTTTGGCCACATCCTGATACGCTCGGACGCTGAACTAACCAGGATGACACTATCGCCGACACCCTGCGCAGAATGGCTTTGTCGTAGCGGAGGACAAGTGAAGACTTGGCTTGCCACCGTGAGATCGGACGTGGAGCTGCTTGGCCTACGATCGGTTTACGGATGGCGCACGTGGGACCGGACCTGGCTTACAATCTGCGCGGATTCCGCTTCTAACCGCCGAGCGTGGGCGGCTGCAATCTGTGATGTCAATGAAGCCGACTCATCCTCCAGGAGGAGATAGTCGCACTAAAGTAAAGTAAAGTAAGTACACGATATTGACGGAAGAAGCTCACCCATGTAAGGGTATGCTGAAAATGGCCCCATACTCAGCTAATCGTGATCATCACCTGAAGTTAGCACATCAACACAGCAGGTTGGACTGCCGCAGACACTCCTTTGCCATCCGGATTCCTCGTGAATGGAACGCACTTCCTCTTTCGGTTATTTGTAGCCCATCACTAAATATTTTTAAGAACGCATTGACCTTCATTTTTGTCACACGATAAACAATTCTTAATCATACTTTTATCCCAATTACAATCTTACACCGTAACTTTCCCTCGTTCCACATTGTTTTTCGTCCCAACCAATATGGAGTACGTTTCTCTTCGACCATTTTGTTGAACTGTTGAAACGTCTTCAGACCCAATTTGTTAACTATTCTGTGGTTCTTCCATTGAGCTTGTGGCTTTCCCCCCACAATACCCTATTGACTAACTGCTGGAACCTGTTTTCCGAGTCCGCTGCAATAACCGCGTAAGGAAACGCATTTCACAAGTTAGGCTCTAAATGCATGGCTGCACTTTTCTCTTGGTGGACATGAAGCTTCCAGTTTACTATCCAATCAAACAATTTGTCTAATTCTCTTCGGGGGACTGTACTGTCGTTAGAAGAGCCTATAGTACCCCCAAACTCCGAGGTCGTCCGTGAAAAGTTGTTGGTGGATGTTTAGCGAATCTGGCAGATCATTCACATACACATAAAGCAACGGGGCGAAAACTGATTCCTGGGGAACCCCGGAAGTTGAACGGGTAAGAAGCGACTTAAATT
>JACCGJ010016946.1:0-10757 GCA_013407085.1 Atriophallophorus winterbourni | reverse complement strand
ACTTCTTGCTTGGCTAGAAAACTATTTACGCGACAGGAGTGCCCAAGTCAGAGTTGACGGCGCCTTATCGAAATCATTTAAAATTACGAGCGGAGTGCCCCAGGGTTCGGTCCTCGGACCGATTTTGTTTTTGATATACGCAAACGACATTCCCGAGCGTGTTAAATGCAAGATTATGTTATTTGCAGACGATATAAAGCTTTGGAGAAGCATACGTACCAATGATGACTGTGAAACTTTGCAGAAGGATCTAAACACATTGCACGATTGGTCTTTGAGAAACAAACTACCATTCAACTTCCAAAAGTGCAAGGCGTTAAACATTGGAAAGACTGTTAATTACAACTACACGCTTGGGTCCCACCAACTCGTCTGGACAACTGAAGAGAAGGATTTGGGTGTTTGGACAAGTTCAAGTCTGAAGACTTCACTGCAGTGCAAAGCGGCATACAAAAAGGCGTCACAAGTATTGGCGTTATTGAGACGAATTTTCGGCAGATTCTCCAATCAGTCGGTGCCCCGTATCATGAACACCTATATGAGACCAGCGATGGAGTACGCTGTTCAGGCTTGGTCACCCTGGATTCAGAAAGACATCAATCTTCTGCAGCGTATTTACCACCGAACCACAAAGCTTGTACCCGGACTAGCTGCTAAACCATATGAAGAACGTTTGAGGAGTCTCAATCTTTTAGACTTTCGCTGTCGTCGACTAAGAGGTGGCCTCATAATATGTACAAAGGATGCACGTCTCTAACCATCTTGTCCAAACTTTGCACACGCTCGCACCCAGTGCAGTCGGAACAAGAACTTAAGTGCTTATTCCCACTTCAAGACTGAACTGTCGAGATATTTCGTATGCTGTACCGATTAATTTCACCAGGAACCACACTCCCCTCCATGTTACACACTCAGCCAACCTGGATATTTTTAAAGCTAATTTGGACAAATACTTGAGAGACAACCTAAATTTTGATACGATTCACACTACATGAGTTTCCCTGTTCTACTTTTTTTATTGTATATACCTCATAACTCCATCCTATGGTTATTGTTAAGCTAAATGCTTTTTAGACTATTACAACTTTGAATCACTTTGAATCACTTTGAAACCAATACCTGTTATAATGCCCACTCACAACCAATCCAACCTATCATTTATTTGTTCCGATTTCATCTGCCTTTATTCCCACTCATTAAAAAAATTCAACACAATTGTAACCCGGTTTAATTCATACTATTGAAAAATTGCATGTCATTTACAAAAATAGTTTTGACATGTTAAAGAACAACAATCATCATTTTCGTAGCACATGTCACCGGACTCGATACATTCCGTGCACAAACCGATAAACGGAAAGTAAAGTTGGCATTTGTATCGACCGCAACAAGGTCTTCCACCTGCGCGTGTGCACGTCTCATTCCGTTTGGCACAATTCACTAATAATAAATAGCCGTGTAAATGAAAATGGCATTGTCAGCAAGTTGAGCAAGCTAAAAATAATCACTAGATGGGATTTCACGAGAGCTGATCGACAATTCGGGAGCACTCTGATGGCGGTAAATGAACTGATGTACCAAATAGATGAAATGGCGAATGTAGTAGAACATATGTTGGAGATGTTACATAGCATATTATCCCGCTGTTTGCGAGTTAAAATATAACATTCGTCTTGATGGCAATACGTGATATTACATTCCTCGAAAATTAGGCGCTGAATACTAAATGAAGTTCATCCAAAATATTCATTTGTATGAATTTTCATCACACACACTCCATGACCGGTTTCGTGCTGTTTGCACTCATTAGGTAGGGACAGTAAGATCAGGATCCGCATGCGCTTGAAACAGAGGAAGAATGGTAAACAAGTTCATCCATGTTTCATACTTCAGTAAATCAATGTTTGTTTAAATCGGCGTGAATTAATTCTAAACGAGAGATTTTCTACCGTAGAATGCTGAAAAGTCAACAAATTACGACAACATGGGACACTGGCTGTTTTTAAACATAAAATACTGTCTTGTGTGGTGTTGAACTCATAACCCCTCTGATTAATACATCATAACTGCTTTCTCACTGCTAGCCGTCATTATTTGGAGACGGTAAGATTCGTTTTAGTGAGCCTTGAAACAATAGTAATCTAGTAAAGAAGTGATACTTGAGTGTCACCATTTAATTAGGGTTCTTGCAGAGAACCCAGATTTAAAAAGGCTGAATCATAAATCAATTACGGATCGAGTGCTCACGATTCTCTTTCGTGTTCGTTAGATTAGAATATACTATTAGGCTAAATACGACATTCGAAATTTGTTGATTTACTGAGGTTAGTTCTCCGTCGTGATTAGTAAACGCATATCAAATAAGTTGAATAACCTGTGGCGATTCATCAAATGCCTTATTTTTGAAAATGCTAAGACTTACGTGTTGTTTGACTTCTTTGTAATGTGTTCATCGGTTCTCCCCCGGAATATCCAACAAAACAAAGCAGATAAATAAAACAAAATCTTGCGTTCATTTTAATTGCACATCCGTTGCATCTCTCAAATCTTCTTGCATTAATTATTACTACGATGCGACTGTCTAAGTTGAACGTGACTCTCTTATAATGTTGCAATCGAGTTCAATAATTGGACCCCCGGTTAACCAAAATCGCTTTACTAAATTGGTGCACACTACGCACGCTTTCATCAATTGAGGAACGAAAAATTGGAACATCATTCCGATACAAAACGACAACGTGTGGTTTAATGATTTTAATGGCGGAGTATTAAGAAATGGTGCTCCGTGCAACTAACGATCCTGTAACATAGCATATATTCTACATAATAAAATATTCATATTAGCATTAGGTTGATTAATTACTCTACGAGAACTACGCGTTGGTTTCTAACCATAATATATGGGTTTGAGACCGGATGAAAATCTCTATTTCACAACATTAAAAAATTTTCATGAATATAATAATATCAAATTCAAGTCTGAAGATTAAATTTTTGAAAAATCAAAGTTTGATATATAGAATAATGCCTATCTGAAATTTTTGACATAAATTTGTGGTTAGCATTTTACCTGAAATCACATCATAAATATTGCACCAATCGGTGAAATATACTTGTTTGTGAATGCCATGTGGTGTGTGTTGCAACGGAACCTAAGTATACTAAATAATGGTGTCAATAAATCGACCCTATTTTTACTATCAATTTGATCCGTCGTACTGTCTGTGTGATTCCGAAAGAACATGTTCATCCTATACGTGAATCCGCTGTCGTTTATTACTCTGTCGACAAAGTTTCGCCGTATATTTATAGTACTTTGCTTAAACACGCTCCTCTTTATTTCATCTAGTACTACTTTAAATCTTCCAGCTACGATAATGCCCCCATGATTTGGTTAAAACAACTCATTATTCAATTCCATACATAAATATTTATCCAAATTCGGAAACTGGGGTGGCAATGCTAGAGCGAATGGATTGAAGCTGTTTATCAAATGGATTGAAGCGTTTTAGCGAAACTGGGTAAGCGTCTAATGTCAAATACAGCGACCGAAATAGCACACTCGATGACAACACTCATCTCCGTTCAGACACCAATCGCCCTTGTCCAAGCAGTGCACACAAATGCCGACCATTGGGTAGTAAAGCTTGCACACGGCATATCCACAACAAGGACGAATAGCGGTTCGGGAACATGCCTTACCGAGTGGTGAACAGGGTCCTACGAAAGAAGATAGAAAATCGAATGGGGCTTAGAATATTTTTAGAATGCCTTCAAAAGAAAGGATGGAATTGTCAAGCTTATTCCGATATCGTTTTAGGTTCCAAAACACATTTGTCACTCTGTAGTATAATTGGATTGATAGAACAGAGTAACTGATTTCTAATGCACATTCGGTCCTCGTTTATTTAAATATTTTTTCAAGGTAATTTTAAGATTTTTAATGGTGTAAAAAGCAATAAGCCTAACAATGAGCATAGGATGGCAAAAAATTGGAATGTGAGTGTATAAAAGGAGATAAGCAATTGGATTAAACAGTTTAGAAGTATTCTGAAAACGAATAATTCCATAAAAAATCGTTTAATTTCGGTTCAAAGCCATACAAGCTAGTGGAGTGAGCAACGGTAAAAGGTAAACAGTTCCATGTAAAACAGACACGGATAGAACAAAAATACCTTCACAGTTCAAGCGGGGATGGGGTACCGCCAGCATATATTCATGCGTCCGATGATTCCTCGTATCCCTTCGCTTGAATGAGCCCTGTAATGGATGTCTTGTGTATGGAATATTTTTAAAGTAGGATAAGGTCTTCTGTGGTTCGTCCATAGGGAAATTAGAACAAATTCAGGTGAGCTATCCTTTCTTTATTAGGCTTGTTTCGGATGCTTAGAACTAGTTTTGTTGAGCGGTGATATATTCGCTGCATACGTGCAACATCTTTTTTGATCCACGGAGACTGTACAGCCTATTCCACGACTGGTCTCAGGTATGTATTCATGTTACTTGGGAATATCTTTGTCGAAAAATATCTAAAATACCCTTTTGAGTTGATTGATGGCACGTGTTGCCTTTGTGAGGACAGTGTTAGTTTGAAGTGAGGTCTTAAAACTGAAGCATATCCAAAGTCATGTAACTCTTTATGGTTTGTGAACTCTACATCATTCACCACATTCATGAGCCAGCATTTGTTGAAGTTAAATGGCAGTTTGTTATTCAACGAGCAAGCGGACAGTATTCTGGGCTACGGGTGCAACTCCATAGCTTTATGGGGTCCGTA
Organism: Atriophallophorus winterbourni; assembly: GCA_013407085.1. Classification (NCBI taxonomy): domain Eukaryota; kingdom Metazoa; phylum Platyhelminthes; class Trematoda; order Plagiorchiida; family Microphallidae; genus Atriophallophorus; species Atriophallophorus winterbourni. The sequence goes on along the minus strand of JACCGJ010016946.1, from coordinate 5,980 downwards.
AATAACGAAATGTTACATCGAATAATTTCCGGTATTTCATTGGCATAAACCAGAAAGATGATCAGACCAAACACTGAACCTTGGGAAACTCCGGTAGTTGCTGGTAGTTGGTTTTGATAATGCACCGTCAGCACGCACCTGGGTAATGCTATTAGTTTGGTAGTCATTTAGCCTATTCAACAACTTTCGGGTGATACGAAGCATGTCAAGCTTCTGCAGTTGTAGGCTGTGGTTGACACGGTCAAATTCTTTTGAGATATCTGGGTAGCAGGCATGAATTGCTTGCCATTTATCTACAGATTGTGTCCAATCATACAGTGTTATCAGAAAATCAAAGAAACAAAAATAATTCCGTCTAAATCCATGCTGTTTTCTTGAAAGCAACGGATTATTTTCAATATCGTCAATAATGAGAAACGTGAGTAATTTGGAAATCACTGGTAACAGAGTAAATGTTTGGCAATGAGAAACATCGGAGCGATTTAACGGGATGTAGATCTCAAGCACGTGAGCCTATAAATTTCCCCTGATTATAGAATATGAGTTTGCAGTAAAAATGTATTACGCATTGTTGACTGATACATACCACCATGATTTGCTGAACGCCGGTTTTTCGAATATGTGAATAATCTCCTTTCAGTAATCGACTGCAGCAGCTGCCAATTTACATCCTGACGATAACACTTTACAATTTGCCTACAATTTAGTTTTCAAGAGTTATTTCTTTCCACGTCTCAGATTGAACCCTTAGAGTTTACATATTCCTTTTACGAATGTTTTTGTACTGCGCTGCATTTTACGCAAAGTTGGACCTCATTATTTTTAATCCGTATAGAGTAAACAGTTTGGTTTAACACTCCCTGTCTAGTTTAACTGAGCGTTCCTCGTAGCCTAACTGGGGCTAGCATGGTACCTCACATAAGATCGGTATGCCATTTTTAGGATGCAAGCATGTAATCATTACTTCCTTTGCGATAAATTAATTATTTGATGTTTGCTCCGTAAATGAGATGCATTTCGTCTCCCTTCGTGTTTTTCGCTTTAACGGCTCATGTTTTTACTTTCATACTATAACTCCTTTTCACAATCACCATCACTTTGCCCTATGCCCGGGTTTCAAAATCGACAAGTTACTAGAAGCTTCGAATTTCTAGTGTCAAGTGATCGGGTACATGAACTAAGATAGGCAACGCGCTTTTCAAGCTGACTGCGTTTAAACATATATCGAGGAATAGCTCACTATTATTTGCCAATAAACTCTTTTTCTTTTAATTCGAATCGTCAACCCTAAATCGTTATAATATGATGATCGGAAAGAGTTATAATAAGCATCCAACTTGTATGGCGTCTCTTAGTCCGTGTGTCAACTTGACTTCTAGTAAATTTATTATAATCGAAAGCATTATTTGTTTGAAGTGTTCACATCTGGTATATGATTAGACTGAATTAAACCTACTGGACAAAACTCATAAGAATGTAACCATGAGAGAGAAAAATCGGAATATCCACTTGCTGATTTTAAGAAATTCTGAGCTGTATTTTAATTTGATATGAAAAGTCCTAAGTTGGAATTTTTCAACGCTGAAAAATTTTATAAGATGTTTAATAAGTAAGTTCTCCCAACAGCAAAATCGAATAAAATTTTTATCAGCATCATAAGTCTGAAAAATTAGATTTTACAAAAAACTACGCGTAATACTTGATTCTCTATAAAGGAGGTAAACAAATTAGCAGGCACAGTTCGTTTGAAATTCATTGGTTTCAACTTCAAGTTATGCTCTTTAGAAATAATAATCTAAACTTGCATGTGTTCTTCCACAAAAACCGGATCAAATTTTTAAAACCCTTCCTGGAACGTTACTATTCAAATTCGGATGAATTTTTTTATCGTACCTTGATGACACCAACAAATCTTCGAAAATTTGGAATTTACACACAATATTGTAGTCATAAAATTCTACAAACTGTCAACAAAATGTTAGGAGAAGTCTTCTGCTTTCAATTGCATTGTGTTTAGTGAACATTAGCGCAGATTATTGCACAACCAATTATTAACAGTAGGCAGTTATCCAGAAATTTTTCTTTTATTCTGTTCACCGTGCTATTTGAAAGCTTTTTTTAAATTTTGAGAAAGTGGAAAAGTAGAAAATCGAAAAGCATACCGGTCTATGCATAACATTTTTAACTTCAGAATGATGAAGAGTAAATCAGTTAGTAAATTAGTCCATTTTTGTGGTCTTGATTAATCGCTTACCAAAGAAACTCGCTGATTCGGTCATCTCAATTGATGTAACCAAAAACAATACGAAAATCGTCATCAAGAACATCACTTCGTTCACCGAGTATTGACGAATTTGTGAAGTTTCACAAGCTCATATGGATCGATTTGTGGTGAACATATGGTTTCCTGGTTAAATGTTGCAAAGTTTTGGATTTTTGTGTGCTTAGACGAATCACGCGGATGAATTATCGAGAGAGTAGGCATTTCGCTCACAAATCGTCGAAACGCCACTGTTCGTAATCGCTTCGCGGATTATCGGTAGTCGACGCTGCGTTATCAGACAAACAGCAGGCTGCCACATTTCCGAAATATTCACTAATATTTTCTGTTTTTACTAATTTTACGTTAATAGCTCACTGTATTTCACATTAACTTTGTTAATGGGATAGAAAATTTAGGCGTAAAGGTCAACGAAGTTCAAAATGGAAAAGAATTGTCGAATTATTTACGTGTCATGGATAATACAAGGTTCCCCAATGTAAAATATTTCATATTTTAACTTACCATATTTTTACGAAATCGGTGTTAATATTTATGAAAATGTAATCGAATTATAGCGGCTCGTTCTTGAGCATAAATCAATTGTTCTTTGCATTTTATATATTGAAACATTGTGTGAGATAAAATCACGTGATTAACTCATATTTAAAGATTTCATTCTATAAAAATATAAACAGCCGAGGCTTTTATCATAAAAGCAAATAGAAAATGTTCACCCGCGTTAAGCCACAAATATTGTACATAGTAGAATTGAACAAGATGTGTTCCATGTTGAAGGATTATTATTTTTCATGTTCAAAAACTCAAGTAAATATCTAGGAGATCTGGCTGTTTAAACTTTGGTCTACTTTGATTTACATACTTATCATTTGACGACGACGGATTTAGTATAACTTAAAATGAGGTCCTCAAATTGTCGGTCAATCCAATTTTACCAAAGTTGTGTGCTCTCGGGGTTGCCAAATTGATGAACTCGATATGCATCCGTTATATTCTGGTTGATAACATTGCTGGTGGATGACATTTTAATGGCACCAATTCCGAAAACGTCTACCGCGAATTTGAGGCAGAATTTTATTTATCGGCAAAAGATGGATTTTAACAAGGATGATAATCTATATACCCACCGAAAACATTTCTAAGTATAATTTACAAAGGCTTACACGAGCTCTACAAATAACAACAGATTTGAAATTATGCTTCCTTTACTACACAGGAACATCTAGCTCTGTAGGTCATACACGACTCGTAGCGCATTACAACAAAGCCATATTTCCAGAATGAAACAACAGATCCGCTCTATAGAGATTTGTAAGCTGGAAGTCGACCTTTGGATAGGCTGTATTTGCGGTAGAAAGACATTTGCAAACGGGACATGTATGTTCTTCACTTACTCTTGACCACTCAATTCTGATTCACCGAGTGTTTAACAAAACCTCGAGCCGGGAAATAGCAAACGCTGTTCTTAGCTGCTAAACGTAGATTACGACGAACTCGTGCAACTTTCACCGATCGACATAGTAGGACCTAAAGCTGTGAGCGATGAAGGAGAGATTGTCTCTCCCGAATCGGTTTGTTTAGTCAATTTGAATGCTGCTGAGCTTGAAATCGTGATAAGCTTGTGATGTACCACCATGGTAAACACGGACCCAAATCGTTCAACAACAACATCTGCATATAACATCATTCAACACATATGTGAATGCTTTATTGATAGATCTAAATTTTTGGTGAAAATTTGATTTTCAAGTGGAGATAATTCCTCTATTTGTCGAAGATACAACTCCCGAAACCGATCTAAACTTGTACCCTCGAATAGATTAATGTTAAAGTAATTAAGCGTAATATACCTAGAAGCAACAAATGGAAAACTTCCTCAACTGTATGAGACGAAATTATAGCCTTGTCAGCGAAAATGTTTGTTTTTTAAATCCCGTTAAATGTATAAAACGTGTTTACAGTAATCTACGTTGCGAATAGCTTTTTTTAATCATATTCAGCTATCCATAATTATATCAATGGCGCTCATTATAGCGAATCTTTTTAGGTATTTAGTCGTCACGATTGCAGATAACATAACATGAACGCATCTTAGTTATTAAGTTAATATTCTATAATAGCCTTCCTTTAACGTTTTTCTTCTTATGCCCTGACGTTGAACCTGATTTGATTTATCACTTTAACTTAATTTTCATCTTACTCCATCTTTTCCAATGATCTGATCAATATTTCTTGCACTACTTGAAAAAGATTTTATGATAATAAAACAGTATCGAATTTTTTCACGATCCAATTCTATTTTTACGCGGTCAACCTTGAAAATATTATGAACAAACAATAGTTTTCCTCGCAATGTGCAGAATGATCTGATCAACAATGCCATTCAAAACATTTTTTATTGAGATTCCTCCATCTAACTCACTTAAAAGAAGTAGTGCATGACTGAGGTGGCTTTGAAAACAACACATAATTACCCCGTTAATATCTTTTGTATTATATGTTGTTTTCATTTTTTCTCCAAATAATGTACCATTTCATGATATCTTGGTTTATAAATGGATTGTTTCATTACTCTACTTTTATAGATGCATGTTCATCTTTCGCGAAAAATTCAATCCGATCATCCGTCGATTGAAATCCGATTTGAACGTTACAAATTATTACGCACTCTTTAAAATAGAATCTCATTGTTAGGTTAACGTCTTTCGTTCTTTGGGAAACCACCAGATTATAATCATAAATATCTAAAAAAATGTTTTGCCTTTATTGTCTACTTGGTTCCCAAGGTTGTCACAGCCGGGGGTGGTGGTGGGGATAAGCTCCCGCTACCTACAAAATGCTCCCATACGGCGTGCGTCTCAAATAGCCTCTGACAACCGAAGTCCAACTCCTGGCCTGCTCGTGGCGGAACTGCTTCTACTGACAGGAGAAGGGACGAAGGCGGGTGACTGGCGCCTCAAAACCAGTTCGCTTCGGGTAGATGGAGCTCGTCAGCCTGGGAGGGCAGTCCATCTAGGGGATGGAAACCCTGACTCCAAACCTCCGCTTCCTGCGGATTACACAATCACAATACTCCGCCGAGGACGGTCTCAAGCCCGTCTGCAAAATGAGGAGGGTTAGACGCGGGGTCAGCAACCCCACTCTGTAAAAACCTCAAACCGCTACTGAAACCAAAGCAACATGTCATACCAAAGTAACATCTCCATGCTTGAATCGAGAAGAAACCTCATCTGAGGTAAAAATGAAGCAGACTGGTGAAAGCCCACTGGAAGCCGGTCAGCATATGAATCTTCTGTCGATGAAAGCAACAACAAAGATTCCCACATGGAACGTCCGTACGATGTATGAGACCGGAAAGGCTGCACAGGTCGCGAAAGAAATGCAAAGGTATGGTATACAACTGCTGGGAATATGTGAAAGTAGATGGAATGGATCTGGCATGTTGATTTTGACATCCGGGGAACGGATTATTTACTCAGGTCATGAAGATGAGAACCATAGTCATTCGGAAGGCGTCGCCATTATGTTATCCCCAATAGCGGCAGGCGCTCTCATTGGATGGGAACCCGTTGACTCACGGATAATCACAGCCAGATTCAACTCCAAGGGGAGAAATGTGACGGTAATTCAATGTTATGCGCCCACAAACAATGCTAGCCTTGAGTCAAAAGAAGAATATTACGTGCGTCTGCAGTCTGT
>JACCGJ010016945.1:0-18079 GCA_013407085.1 Atriophallophorus winterbourni | reverse complement strand
GTCCCTACCTTATGATTGAACGCACGAAACCGGTCGTGGGGTGTGGATGACGGAAAAGCATGCAAATGAATATTTTGTTTCATGGTTATGGGTTTAACCCCATTTTACATGTGTTTGGACACATGCTTTGAACAGGTTGGTCGTACCAGCCTTATCCAACAGTGGCATACAAGCGCTCCTTGTTTACCATTCTTCCACTGTTTCAAGCGCATGCGGATCCTGATCTTACTGTCCTACCTGATGAGTGCAAACAGCACGAAACCGGTCGTGGGGTGTGAATGAACGAAGCATCAATGATATTTTGTTTGCATGGTTATGGGTTTAACCCCTTTAACCTGTTTTTGACACATATTTGAACAGGTTCGTCGTACGGAGCTTATCCAACAGTGGCATACAAGCGCTTTTTGTTTACCATTCTTCCACTGTTTCAAGCGCATGCGGATCCTGATCTTACTGTCCCTACCTGATGAGTGCAGACAGCACGAACCGGTCGTGGGGTGTGAATGACTGAAAAGCATGCAAATGAATATTTTGTTTCATGGTTATGGGTTTAACCCCATTTAACATGTGTTTGGACACATGCTTTGAACAGGTTGGTCGTACCAGCCTTATCCAACAGTGGCCTACAAGCGCTCCTTGTTTACCATTCTTCCACTGTTTCAAGCGCATGCGGATCCTTATCTTACTGTCCCTACCTGATGAGTGCAAACAGCACGAAACCGGTCGTGGGGTGTGAATGACGGAAAAGCATGCAAATGAATATTTTGTTTCATGGTTATGGGTTTAACCCCCTTTAACATGTGTTTGGACACATGCTTTGAACAGGTTGGTCGTACCAGCCTTATCCAACAGTGGCATACAAGCGCTCCTTGTTTACCATTCCTCCACTGTTTCAAGCGCATGTGGATCCTGATCTTACTGTCCCTACCTGATGAGTGCAAACAGCATGAAACCGTCGTGGGGTGTGTGTGACGGAAAAGAATGCAAATGAATATTTTGTTTCATGGTTATGGGTTTAACCCTATTGAACATGTGTTTGGACACATGTAATTGAACAGGTTGGTCGTACTAGCCTTATCCAACAGTGGCATACAAGCGCTCCTTGTTTACCATTCCTCCACTGTTTCAAGCGCATGCGGATCCTGATCTTACTGTCCCTACCTGATGAGTGCAAATAGCACGAAACCGGTCGTGGGGTGTGAATGACGGAAAGGCATGCAAATGAATATTTTGTTTCATGGTTATGGGTTTAACCCCATTTAACATGTGTTTTGACACATGCTTTGAACAGGTTCGTCGTACGAGCCTTATCCAACAGTGGCATACAAGCGCTCCTTGTTCACCATTCCTCCACTGTTTCAAGCGCATGCGGATCCTGATCTTACTGTCCCTACCTGATGAGTGCAAACAGCACGAAACCGGTCGTGGGGTGTGAATGACGGAAAAGCATGCAAATGAATATTTTGTTTCATGGTTATGGGTTTAACCCCATTTAACCTGTGTTTGGACACATGCTTTGAACAGGTTGGTCGTACCAGCCTTATCCAACAGTGGCATACAAGCGCTCCTTGTTTACCATTCTTCCACTGTTTCAAGCGCATTCGGATCCTGATCTTACTGTCCCTACCTGATGAGTGCAAACAGCACGAAACCGGTCGTGGGTTGTGAATGACGGAAAAGCATGCAAATGAATATTTTGTTTCATGGTTATGGGTTTAACCCCATTTAACATGTGTTTCGACACATGCTTTGAACAGGTTCGTCGTACGAGCATTATCCAACAGTGGCATACAAGCGCTCCTTGTTTACCATTCCTCCCCTGTTTCAAGCGCATGCGGATCCTGATCTTACTGTCCCTACCTGATGAGTGCAAACAGTACGAAACCGGTCGTGCGGTGTGAATGACGGAAAAGCATGCAAATGAATATTTTGTTTCATGGTTATGGGTTTAACCCCATTTAACATGTGTTTCGACACATGCTTTGAACAGGTTCGTCGTACGAGCCTTATCCAACAGTGGCATACAAGCGCTCCTTGTTTACCATTCCTCCACTGTTTCAAGCGCCTGCGGATCCTGATCTTACTGTCCCTACCTGATGAGTGCAAACAGCACGAAACCGGTCGTGGGGTGTGAATGACGGAAAAGCATGCAAATGAATATTTTGTTTCATGGTTATGGGTTTAACCCCATTTAACATGTGTTTCGACACATGCTTTGAACATGTTCGTCGTACGAGCCTTATCCAACAGTGGCATACAAGCGCTCCTTGTTTACCATTCCTCCACTGTTTCAAGCGCATGCGGATCCTGATCTTACTGTCCCTACCTGATGAGTGCAAACAGCACGAAACCGGTCGTGGGGTGTGAATGACGGAAAGCATGCAAATGAATATTTTGTTTCATGGTTATGGGTTTAACCCCATTTAACATGTGTTTCGACACATGCTTTGAACAGGTTCGTCGTACGAGCCTTATCCAACAGTGGCATACAAGCGCTCCTTGTTTACCATTCCTCCACTGTTTCAAGCGCATGCGGATCCTGATCTTACTGTCCCTACCTGATGAGTGCAAACAGCACGAAACCGGTCGTGGGGTGTGAATGACGGAAAAGCCTGCAAATGAATATTTTGTTTCATGGTTATGGGTTTAACCCCATTTAACATGTGTTTGTACACATGCTTTGAACAGGTTGGTCGTACCAGCCTTAACCAACAGTGGCATACAAGCGCTCCTTGTTTACCATTCTTCCACTGTTTCAAGCGCATGCGGATCCTGATCTTACTGTCCCTACCTGATGAGTGCAAACAGCACGAAACCGGTCGTGGGGTTTGAATGACGGAAAAGCATGCAAATGAATATTTTGTTTCATGGTTATGGGTTTTACCCCATTTAACATGTGTTTCGACACATGCTTTGAACAGGTTCGTCGTACGAGCCTTATCCACAGTGGCATACAAGCGCTCCTTGTTTACCATTCCTCCACTGTTTCAAGCGCATGCGGATTCTGATCTTACTGTCCCTACCTGATGAGTGCAAACAGCACGAAACCGGTCGTGGGGTGTGAATGACGGAAAAGCATGCAAATGAATATTTTGTTTCATGGTTATGGGTTTAACCCCATTTAACATGTGTTTAAAAATGAATAGAGTTTTGAAGGAAGAACACATAAAAAGCCTACCTATGCGCCAAAAATATGTGAATTAGTTTCTAGAAAAGAATTTTTGAAACGCGTGAAAATATGAGTAAAACTCGGCGAGTCTTTAGCAAGACAATAGTAATAGGAGAATAATAATTAAATGAACAAATAAATGAAATTTTGGATATCCAAGGCCTGCTTAAATGATTAACAATTAAAAAAATATGTAAAACCAGAGCGAAATATTTAGTGTCGTGTATAAATTTTCAAGGTCAAATATGTAACTGAATACAATACGTTCGCTTAATTAATAAACGCGAAATACAATACCGGAAATTTTCACGGTATGTATGATGGGATCAAGAGAGCCATTGGCCCAAACAAACTTAAAACGGCTCCCATTAAGTCTTTATCTGGTAAGCCGATTGTCGACAAAACTCAACAGATGGAAAGATGGGTAAAGTACTTCTCCTCTCTCTATTCTAGGGACAGAACGGTTCTACCACATGCACTTGAAAATGTCGAACGGTTGCCGACCATTGAATATCTAGATCCCCTCCAACTCTTCATCAGCTGAATAAGGCAATCGACCGCTTAGCGAATGGGAAGGCCGCTGGTGACGACGGAATTCCACCTGAGCTCATCAAATGCGGTAGAGCAGCATTATTACAGCCTCTTCACCATTTGCTTCTTCGGTGCTGGCAGGAGGGGGTGTCCTAAAAAAGATGCGAGATACAAAGATCATCACGCTGTTTAAGAATAAGGGTGACAGAGGCGACTGCAACAATTACAGAGGAATCTCCCTTCTGAATTTTGTAGGCAAATTGTGTGCTAAAGTCTTACAGATCCGGCTGCAAGTTTTAGCTGATAGAATTTACTCCGAATCTCGATGTGGCTTCCGCAAGGGAAGATCAACCGTTGACATGATCTTCTCCCTGAGACAACTTCAAGAAAAGTGTCGGGAACAGCGTATGCCATTATGCGCTGTTTTTATTGATTTAACTAAGGCATTCGACTACGTCAGCACGAAGGGTCTTTTCAAAATGCTTGATCTGATGAATTGCCCCCACGGCTGCTCAGACTCGTTATTTCGTTCCACTCAGGCATAAAAGGCTCAGTCCATTCTGACGGTTGTAGTTCAGAAGCATTTGAAATTCGCCGAGGCGTCAAACAAGGGTGTGTTCTTGCTCCCACGCTGTTCGGCATTTTCTTTGCTCTGCTTCTGAAGCACGCTTTGAAGACGAGAACAGAAGGCATTTACATACGCACGTGAGGTGATGGTAAGCTTTTCAACCTGAACCGGTCGAGAGCACATACCAAAGTACGGGATGTCAAAATTCGTGGCATGTTGTTAGCGGACGATGCAGCCTTTATTGCTCACTCCCAAGAGAACCTACAGTCGCTAATGGACTGTTTTTCGTCGGCATGCAAAAACTTTGGTCTAACAATCAGCATGAGCAAGACCAAAGTCCTTGGTCAACGGACTGTATCGCCACCAATCATCACTGCTGAAAACTGTCAGTTTGAACCAGTACATCATTTCACATATCTTGGTTCAACCATTGCGGATAACCTCTCGCTAGAAACGGAGATTGATAAACGGATTGGCAGAGCAGCTGTCATTTTCTCCCGATTGAGCTCTCGTGTTTGGGGTAACCGCAAGCTGACTGTAAAGACAAAGATGATGGTATACAGCGCGTGCGTACTAAATGCTTTACTGTACGGTAGGGAAACCTGGACCACCCACGCGAGACACGAACGGAAGCTGAATGCTTCCCATCTACGAAGCATCCGTCGTATCTTGAACATATCGTGGATGGGCATAGTGACTAACGCTGAAGTGCTTTCAAAAGCTGTTCTACAGAGCATGTCCACCCTATTACGTCAGCGCCGCCTGCGGTGGCTTGGTCATGTCTATAGAATGGAAAATGGTCGTATTCCGAAAGATCTACTCTACGGTGAGTTGCAATTAGGAAGTCGACCATTGGGCAAACCGCACTTGTGGGACAAAGATGTTTGCAAAAGAGATATGAAAGCTCTTGACATTGACCCCGCAAGCTGGGAAGAACTTGCTCTTGACCGCTCACTTTGGAGGCATTGTGTTAAACGTCGTCTGCAAGCGGGGGAGGGGCAAATACAGCTCTTGGCTGCTGAACGCAGATCACGCCGCCGGCGTGCAGCTGATGCAATACAACAGAGTTCTGACTATCGTTGCAAGCGCTGCGGGAAAGATTGTTCCTCCCGAATCGGACTGTTTAGTCATTCAAAAAGCTGTAGAACATGAAACTTCATGCGATTGTGATGTACATCCATGGTCGACATCGACCGACAGAGGCCAACAACAACAACAATTCCTTATTATTTTCAGATAAGGCTTACTAGCAGTGAGAAAAAAATTGTTTTATAAAATACAGAAGTCCGACTGATAGTAGTCATCGAGAGTACGGGTAGTTGCGTAAAGTCTGGATAGAAAAAATATTCTGTTGCAATTGTTCCGAATAAGTCTTTTTTGAATTAGGAATGTTTATCTCAGGAGTTATCTCAGTGAGTTCATTGCAAAATGTTATGAATAAATATAGGCCAGCTTGTTCAAATGGGTGTTGATCAGATAATCTGGAAGGTAAATTCATTGGTGGATTAAGGCAATGAAGATTAACTGTACAATAGTCACATTGAAATCGAGGCAAACTGCGAATGAACTCACCCTCAACGTCAGGTGTACAATACACTTAACTTGATTATTACGAGATATATTTAACAATATATGAGAAAGATGCTTGTGTGTGCTGACGGTTTTTGGTTATCGATATATTTTGGAACACTCTGGAAAATAGGATTATAATTAAGCTGACTTTAAGTGATTGCGTTAACATAAACCATGAATCGCTTCGTGAATTTTTCTCATGCGGAATTGTTCAGACTGGAAAAATTGTTGCTTGGTATCCAAAATCAACACTGTGTTTAATACAGTTTGTTTAAAAATATGAACATCCTTGTTGTACGAAAGTTCTGCAAGTGTTTTAATTCAAATCGTATTATCTGTGCGTCTGATTTTTCATCTTTAGAATGTGGTAAAAGGCACGAAGGTAGTTCGAATGGAAAATGCGCATTTTTCTACTTAACGTGTGTGAGATAATAGCAGCTTACTGTTTAAGTGACGATATGTTTTGCCTGGTGAGCACTTCAACGTCTAAAATCCAGATTCTTCTCTGCAATCCAGTGTAGCCACGATACCCACTTATAGTGGATTCTCTGTTAGATCTTTAATCAGTCACATTTGGAAAATATTTGCATGTAATTATTTCGATGATATTCGTCTAGACTGTAATAAAACGAAGGAAACGTTTTCCAAATATGAAGTGCTAAACAAAGTTGTTACATTTATTTAATCATGGTGATTAGATCGTCAGTTCAATGAATTAACGTAGGATGTCAGTATAAGTGTATTATGAAGGTTAAATCTTTTGAATTATATATATATATATATATATAACAAATAACATGTCAGTAGATTACTTCCAGGTTTCAAAGTATTATCACGTGTATTAGCGTGATAAATGCGCTAAAATTTATGGCTGATGTATGGATCGCAAACAGTAATATTGCACGGTCGGCAGTGAAAACTTCAAGCACGTAGCAAAAATTCCAAACACATGAAAAACTGTGGCTCACAAAATGTGCAACGATCGTACAATCAACAACATTGTTCATAAAACATACTATCTGCTGTTTTATTTTGATATGCGACAGGCGGTCAAGCCCATGATAGCCGCATCTTTTGTATCAGCAACATAGTACACGAGAAACTCAGGTGTAGAAATTTAGTCCAGTGTTGTACAACTTCCCAATGGTTTCAGATTTTGTTGCAAATACCTTTTTCCAATGCACAATTCACAAGTTAACAACTCTTGTTTTGAGCGTGAATTCTTGTGTTAGACTTAGTATTTCTTTGACTTCGGAGCTTAAGAGCATGGCTACGGGATTTTGAGCCCGTCAAAAGAAGGAACACCTCGCGCAGTACCTCACCATATGCTCCAAGTGATTTGCGACGATTTAGCAGCAAGTCATAGCTCACATACCGAATACTGAGCGACATGAGGTTCTGGAGATAAACTCTCTCAACTAAGGAATTATTTTCATTCCATTTACACATTTCGTTGCCCGCATGCTTTCTTAGTTTGTGAAGAGGTTGCTGAGAACTGGTCTCGCGAATAGAATAAAAGTGAGGAAAATGTGTGGTGTAATCTTCAAGAACGACCGCATAATAGCCCAGCTTTGCGGTTTGTGGCAGCATCATTTGTGTTCGTATCCTCCTTGGATTTAAGCAAGCGTGTCAGGTTACATTTATTATCAACTAATTTTTGTTTATGATAACCGAGAAAGTACGTATTTTCAAGCTTGTTTGGCCCAAAAGCATTACTGCGCATTTCTGTTGGTTTGTAGCAACCTGTAATTTCACTTTCTTCCCAATAATTGATGAGCCCGCCTTCCATTTTCGCTCATAACTCCCGTTATTTTTTCAATTTTGCTCTAATTTCGTTTGAACTAGCAGATAATATTCACGAACGCGTCGACAGAACCAGCGTTAATCAAGTATCATAAGGTGGCAACCTCTCAAAGATTGAAGCCACCGTAGCTATGCTGAATAAGGAACTTGCATCCTTACAGCTTATCATCTCCAACTTGGAACGCTCCAAAACGTCTAGATTTAGACCCCGAAGTCCATTTGGAAAGAGAAGACATTCTCGCACTCGTGATACCAACTGGTTATGTTATTATTACCGTCGTTTCGAAAACGCTGCGCGCAATTGTCGCCCCGGGTGTAAACATCCTAACGCTGACAGCCACCGTGTTAAGAAAACACGTAGACAGTCAGTTATGGCGACGACCGCTCCTGGCAAACCTACTAGTCGCCTCTTATACGTCTACGACGCATCTACTAAACTCCACTTTCTCGTAGACACCGGTGCCGAGATAAGCGTTTTACCGCGTAGTTACGGAAAACGCGACCTCCGTCCTTCAAGCATCACTTTGCAGGTGGCTAATGATTCGAAAATCCCGACCTACGTTAAAACTTCTAAAACTCGATCTCGGACTAAGACGTGAATTCCCCTTCGTCTTCCTGATAGCCGATGTGCAGAAGCCTATCATCGGTATGGATTTCTTGACGAAATACGGTCTCGTAGTTGATCTCCGACACCGACGGCTACACTAAATTATCATGTCACTTAACGTGTCCGGAAAAATCTGTTCCATCACATCACATGGTCTGCGAATTTTCGTCCCGAATGATGCCACTTACAGCGATGTCTTGCGCAACTTCCCGACCCTGAAACGCCCAGCACCCTACACGGAGCGACCGACCCACGATGTTCACCATCACATCGTCACTGAAGTGCCTCCAGTTTTTGCTTAAGCCCGAAGGCTGCCTCCAGATAAACTTAAAGCAGCGAAATGCGAATTTGAATATATGGCTGCATTGGGTATAATTCGACCGTCAACTAGCCCGTGGGCATCGCCGTTACATATGGCCGCCAAGAAGAACGGCGATTGGAGACCTTGTGGAGATTATCGTGCGTTGAATAGCGTTACCCAACCCGACCGCTACCCTATTCCGCACATACATGATTTTTCGCTAAGCCTCGACGGAACATCTGTTTTCTCCAAATTAGACCTAGTACGTGCTTATCACCAGATCCCCATGGCACCTGACGACATTGCCAAGACTGCTGTAATAACACCATTCGGTCTTTTCGAATTTCTTCGTATGCCCTTTGGTTTGCGCAACGCAGCTCAATCTTTCCAACGGTTCATGGATCAACTTCTTCGTGGTCTTGACTTCGTCTTTGTGTATATCGACGACGTGCTAGTCGCTAGTTCATCACACGGAGAACATGTACGACACCTCCGAGAAATCTTCCAACGTTTTGCCCAATACGGTGTTACTATCAATCCCGACAAATGCGTTTTTCGTCAGTCGACTATCGATTTTCTTGACCATAGGATTGACAGTGATAGTATAAGCCCGTTACCTGAAAAAACGCAGTCAATAATTGAATACCCAATGCCTCAATCCGTCAAACGTTCACGTCGATTTCTCAGCATCGTTAACTACTACGGAAGATTTATCCCCGACGCCCTCAATATACCTCATCCACTTACTGATTTGCTCAAAGGAAACCCAAAAAAATTGTCCATCACTGCTGCCGCAGAATCTGCTTCCGTCAAGGTTGAAGAACTTCTGAGCAACGTTACCTTTTTGAGTCACTTGACAACCGACGGAAACGCACACTTGGTTCTGAAAACCGACGCCTCATAGGCTGCAGTCGGAGCCGTCCTACAACAGGAATTCAACGGGAACATTCAACCACTGTCCTTTTTCTCGCGGAAGTTGCAACCAGCTCAGACTAGGTATAGTATTTTTGGACGCGAACTCCTCGAAGTTTACCTAACTATCAAAAACTTCCGTCACTTACTTGAAGTACGTAACTTTACCATCTTCACCGATCACAACCGATCATTTATGCTTCCCGTTCTCCGACAGACAGACACTTGCTCAGAGAAATCCGTGAGTTTGATTTCATCGCACAGTTTACGACAGATATCAGACATATCGACGGTGATCGTAACATTGTTGCTGATGCTTTATCACGTTGTTCAATCCATCAATTGAGCAATCCAGTACTCGATCTCAGAGAGCTCGCAAGTCACCAAGAAAACGATCCCGTATTCATCGAAATCGTTGCCAATAAATCTCTGAAATTCGCACTTTTGCCGCTACTCGATTGTGATGCCAAGATCCATTGTGACATATAGACCGGTAAACCGAGACCTTTCGTCTCGCAAAAATATCGCCGGAAGATCTTCGAACACTTTCACGGATTGTCACATCCGAGTATTCATTCAACTGTCAAAATCAAAACAGAACGATTCATTTGGCAAAATATTCAACGTCAAATCCGTCATTGGACCAAACACTGTATAGCTCGCCAACGCAGCAAAATTCATCGACATACCCGTGCCGCTTTCAGCACATTCCCTGTAACCGACGGTTTATTCAAGCATATCAACCTGATATTGTTGGTCCTTTTACCCGTTTTCCGAACTTATGGCTATATCTTGACATGCGTTGATAGATACACACGCTGGCCTATAGCAATCCCAATTCGCGATACCTCCACAAATACAATCGCACGAACATTCGTTGATTCATGGATATCCATTTTTGGTGTACCTGCTACTATTACCACCGACAGAAGATCGCAATTCACAAGCGCTTTGTTCCGTGAACTAAGCCGTTTACTAGGATGTGATCATGTGCGTACTACTGCATATCATCCTGCAGCCAACGGTCTAGTCGAACGTTTTCACCGTCAGTTAAAAGCTGCTATTACCGCTTTTTCTGGAACAGAATGGTCTAAATGTATTCCTATCATACTTCTCGGTATTAGAAACACCGTTGAAGAAGACATCGGTTGTTGCCCCTTCAAAATTGGTATTTGTTACAACACTAAGACTGCCTGGCGCGATGATACTGGATACCCGCACTACTGGTGAAATCGACCCAGGATCTTACTGCTCAAGACTCAGGAAACACTTCCAGGCAATCAAACCAGTACCGACTCGCGTTGCTGACCGCCCTTTTTTCATCCACAACGACCTCAAAAATTGCCCATATGTCTTCGTTCGAGTTGATGCTGTCAGAAAGCCATTACAAACTCCGTACGAAGGACCATTTAAAGTAATCGACCGCAAACCCAAATATTTCGTTTGGCTACGCAGCGGTGTTGAAGACACAGTAAGCATAGATCGCTTAAAACCTGCAAACATCCAGGAAAAACCGTCACAAGAAGCTACTCTTCGACCCCACATACACAACCTATGAAGAACAATGACGTTACATCCAAGCGACCCTCACCCATCCTGTCTACCCCTTTATCTTGTCAAACACGTGCTGGCCGTAGAGTGAGGTTCCCCGCAAGACTGGTTGAATACATACCATAGACGGTGTATCGAGCGTTCATCCGCTGAATTACGTTCTAAGGGTGAGTTCTGTAGCAAATTGTAATTTCACTTTCTTTCCAATTGTATTTTCGTTTCCCTCGATGCTTGCTTTAATCAGTAATTTGTACATACATATCTTTGTATAATTTTCATCCATTAACTTAGAAATTATCGTTTTGTTCCGATAATCGATATTGCCATATCGATATATCGATTTCTTCTTGTCCTATTCACTCATAGACTATTGATCTTCTGTTTCGTTAAATGAGTTGTCGTTACTCATCCTTTGTATCGCATTCTGTAAATAATCATTAATTAACAATATACTTTCGTCCGTGCGCGTTCGTCTTCTGCTTGGTTTGCTGCTGCTGTATTGCTGCGTGTTTGTGAATCACGACGATTAACAGCAAAATTGACGTGTCGCCACATCTTTCAGCTTCGCCAATTATAATTGCCGATCAACGCGACGCACCGGAGTTCGGAGCTGGAATATTTTGTGTGGATATTTGCATAGGACATTGAAATTTCACTCTCTGTGAGTTGGTTTCTTTGTCCATTTTTACTGTAACATTTTCCAGTTATATTTTTGCACTTATCCACTACAGGTTTACGAAACCTGCGACTTTACCGTTCAATGAAACAGACAGTACAAGACGTTTGGAAATCTCTCAGCAAGGGAGCTTACGTCACCATAAACATTCATATCATCGGTATATGTAGACAATCCAAAAGAAGTAGACGGTCGGTATTTAGCTGGGTCACTGGTTTTACCACCCTTATAAATTTGTTTGACAATGGTATTTTTTCAATTTTGTAGTAATCTAGTCAACCTTTGGGATAAACTAAAGAATAGCGCCAGTGATTTTTGTATGACAACCTCCAATGCATTTGAAATCATCCGGTTTATTCCATTAAGACCAGGTGCTCAGATTTTATTGAGTCATAAAAGTAATTACTGCACCATGTCTAGTAAGATCATGATATCCGTCATTCCGGTGCAGCTCGCTTGAAGCAGTAGAATTAAAAACGTCTCCTTGGTGTAAGCCGAAATGTACTTACCGGCAAGAAATAATGTTTTACGTACATGTTCATGTTCAGTCGAACCTCTCATAGATTTTAATCGAGGTAATTTTTTCTACTTTTACGTACTTGCACTTGTTGCGGATTACTTTGTAGGCTTAAGCATCATCGGGGTGTTCGCTGGAGGAGAACATCCGCCATAACCACTTTCTTAAATTTATGTGTTGTTGGCCATCGATTAACATCACAATCGCAAAACTTTTTATGTTCTACAGCTTTTACAATGACAAAATATTCCGAATCTGGAGATACAATCTCTCCCGCAGAGCTTGCAACGATAGGCAGAACTCGGTCGTTGGGCGTCAGTTGCACTCTGTCGGTGTACTCCGTTTTCCGCAGCCAAGAGCTGTATCTGCTCCTCCCCAGCTTCCAGACGACGCTTTACACAATGCCACCAAAGTGAGCAGACACGGGCAAGTTCTTCCCAACTCACGGATCAAGGCCAAGAGCTTTCATATCTATTTTTGCGAATCTCTTTGTAACGCAAATGCTGTCTGCCCTATGGTTGACTTCCTGATTGCAATTCATTGTAGAGTAGATCTTTCGGAATACGACCATTTTCCGTTCTGTAGACGTGGCTAAGCCACCGCAGGCTACGTTGTCATTGTAGGGTGAACATGCTCTGTAGACCAGCTTTTGAAAGCACTTCAGCATTAGTCACTCTGTCCATCCACGATACATTCAAAATACGACGGATGCTTTGTGGCTAAAAAGCATTCAGCTGATGCTCATGTCTTGCGTGGGTAGTCCAGGTTTCATTGCCCTACAGTAAAGCATTTAGTAGGCACGCGCTGTATACCATCATCTTTGTCTTTACAGTCAACTTGCGGTTTATGAAAACACGAGAGTTCAATCAGAATGAAATGACAGCTGCTCTGCCAATCTACTTATCAGTCTCCGTGTGCAGCAAGAGTTCATCCGCAATGGTTGAACAAAAATATGTGAAATGAGGTATTGGTTCAAGCTCACTGGAGGAGATATAATCCCTTGTCCAACGACTTTGCTCTTGCTCATGCTGATTGTTAGACCAAATTCTTTGTATGCAGACAAAAAAGTCCATTTGCGACTGGAGGTGTTTTTAGGATGGAGCAATAATGACTGCATCGTCGGGAAACAGCATGTCGCTAATTGGCACATCTCGTGCCATTGTTTGTGCTCTCAACTGCATAAGTGCTGTCAGTTCTAGCCATAACGCGTGCTTCGGAACCAGAGCAAACAAAATGCCTAACAGCGTTTGAGCAAGGACAAATCCTTGTTTGAGGACTCGGCTAATCTAAAGTCTTCTGAACTGAAACTGTTGTAATGGTCTGAGCCCTCCGTACCTGAGTGGAAAGAAACAACCAGTTTAAGCAGTCTTTGGGGCAGCCTATCAGATCAAGCATTTTGAAAACACTCTATCAGCTGACTAAGTCGAATGCCTTCGTTAAAAAACAGCGTATTATTGCATACGCTGTTAACGACACTTTTCTTGAAGTCGCCTCAGTAGAAGATCATGCCAACAGTTGTTATTCACCTGCGGAATCCACATTTAGATTCGAAATAAACTCAATCAGTTATAACTTGTAACCGGATATGTAAGACTTGAGCAAACAATTGTCTACAACACTCCGTAGGGATATTGCTCTTTAATTGTTGCAGTCGCCTCTATCACTTTTATTCCTAAAAAGCGTGATGATCTTCGTGTCTTGAATCACTTGTGGGACATACTCCTCCTGCCAGCACCAAATATGCAAGTGGTGAAGAAGTTGTGATAATGCTGCCCTACAGCATTTGATAAGCTCAGGTGGAATTCCGTTGTAACTATAGGCCTTCACATTCGTTAAGAGATCGATCGCCCATTTGAGCTCATCAAGAGTAAAGAAAGTATCTAGATGTTCAATGGTTGGCAAGCGCTCAACATTTTCAATTACACGCAGTGAAGCCGTACTTTCCCTAGAGTAGAGTGAGTAAAAGTGCTCTACCCATCATTCTATTTGATGAGTTTTTATCGACAATCGGGTTAGCAGATACAGGCCTAATAGGAGCTGTTTTAAAATTGTTTTGACCAATCGCTCTTTTGATCCCATCATACATACCGTGACAATTTACAGATGTTTAGATACTGAGGCTAATTTCAGTCTAATAGTTATTTGCACGTCGTCTTGCAGTCTGTTGGACTTTATTTCTAGCTGCTCTTAGAAGTTGTAACTTTTCATCAGTTGTAATGCCTTTGAACCTCAAGAATGCTGATCGATTCTCATCCGACACATGAGTCATCTCAGAAACTTTTGTTTCGAACCAGTCGCTCGTTTGATCTTTCATCGGAACGTAAGTGGAAAGTGCGACTCGTCACATGCAGCTTATTAGCGATTTACAGTGTTTTGCAGCCGATTAGAAAGGGGATATCATTGTTGAACTCGGCTGTGAAGGCTTTTGCAAATCGCGCAGCTAGATTAGGTTTGCAAATGAGAGTGACGTCTATCATTGGCTTAGCAAACAATTTAGTGCGGTGAAATCTCGACTGTGGAAGCTTCATTTTTGCACAGACCAGTGAATAATCAATGTCGCAGTTTGCGCTTTGATATGATCTGGTGTGGAGTACGCTTTCTATATTAGTGCGTCTAACAAGAATTAGATCAAGCAGACAAATGTTTGAAGCAAGGGTGTTTGCAAGAGTCATTATACTGTAATTTTATTTGAAAGAAAGTGTTACTAACACGAAAACTGAATTGTGTGCATATATCTAAAAGGCGTTGTCCATTTTCATTGGTTTTACCAACTCAGAAACATCCAAAACAGTTTTGCCAAGACTTTTAATCTGCACAATCTCGGCAATGTAATCACCCAATACCACTACTGCCACGTTTTTCAGAACTATTGTGAGGTCATTATAAGAAGAGTCTTTTTCAGCAGGCTTCGCAAAGCGTCGGTGCATAGGCGTTGACCAACGTAATGGTACCAGTCATGCACTTCAGATTTAGAGTTTAAATCCGTTTTCTCCTGCTGCTGCTAAGTTCCACTTCTTTGAGTTGGCAGTTTCACACGGCAAACCCAACTCCATGCAGTTGACGCTCATCATAACCCCTTTCTTTCCAAAAAATGTTGAATTTCTTTCTGTTGGCTTACCAGTGTCTAGTAATCGCGTCTCTTGCAGCGCAGCCAGATCGATCTTAAGCCTTTTTAGCTCATTGTTAATCATGGCTGATTTACTTACGCCTCTGATATTCGAGACTTCGTCATGAAATCAAGAAAGCATAGACCGGACGTTCCAGGTTTCCAGTTTTAGAACTGAACTTTGTTGTTTAATAATTCGTTCCGCTGGTACGAAAATATACAGTATGCTTGTCAGTTGATTCCTGATCCCCGTGCACCCAATCAGGGTAGCAGACTGTGGCGAGACGACAAATTATTGACTGTGAGCAGCCCAACTTGAATACGGCTCCGAATTGTTCCTTGAGGTTGACTTCTAAAGCCCTTTCCATGATCGGAAATAGCAACATGGCATTGGAGGTTTGAGAAAAGGGTTTTTCTTTCCCGAGGTTGACCGTCTTTATGGATTTACGAGCTCTACCTGACAAAGGCATGGTGGCTTTTGGGCGCCAGACATCCGCCTTCGGCATTTCTCCTGACATTGATCAGCATTCTGATCTTGTGATGAAAGATTTCATTGCGTGGTAATTCCAAAAATGTATAATAAAAAAATTTATTCTTGGAAACCCAAGGCATGTTAAACATGGTCAATATGTTACTGATCTATTGATTCTTGACGTTCGTTTGCTCGAAGGACATTCAGGGCCAGCTCATGCTCTTAGCGTCCTGCGCAGGACATTTTGGCATATCAGTGGACTGTCATCCGTAAAGCGAGCACTTTGAAAATGCTTCATCTGCAAAAAGTTAGAAGCCAGACCTGAAGCTCAACTGATGGCTGATCTTCCTTTAGATCACGTTGCCACAGGCGCTTACCTGTATGTTAAAGTGGTTTTAGTTTTTGGACCGTTTGAAGTAAAGCGAGGTCTGTGAAAAAACTTTATGGAGGTCTGTTTCCTTCAATTACAATCAAGCGCAGCTTATATAAAAGTAGCACATTCGGATACGGATAGCATTTATTTTTTTGATGGCTTACTTTCGCTTCATTGGTCGTCGAGGTTAACCCCAACTCGTTTATTCAGATAACGGTTCCAACTTCATCCCTGCTGAACGAGAGCTGGGTATGAGGTTAAATGAATTGGAAAGTAACTGTCTATCTGATAGGCTAGCTTTTTATGAGTAATAAATGAGTTTCAACCCTCCATAATCTAGTCATAGATGTGGTGTGCTTCGACTTTTCCATGCATACAACAAACACCATCCGACGAGAATAAGCAAACCGACTTGATTGAATTTGAGTGGATCTGAAAAACAGACTGCTTGTTCCTTGTTCTTCAGAAGACAACAGCTCTTTTTTCTTCGCCCGAACGACTTGTTGGTGAATCGCTCAAAAGATGCAATGGGTTCTGAAGAAAATTTCGTTGACAGTTCCAAGAGTAATTGGAAACAATCGCTGCACTTGGCGAACGTCATTTGGAGGCGTTTGAAGTCAGAGTATCTACCACTGCTACAGACAAAACAGAAATGGATCCATCGTAAACATAATTTCCGTGTTGGGGATATCTTACTAGTGAACAGTGTTGAAGCTCAGATGCGTGTTTGGCCACCAGCTATTGTTGTGGATATTCACGTGAGCGAAGATAATCTAGCCAGGACTGTTGTTGTTCTTACAAATAATGGTTTGGGTACCAGTGATATACAGTAAAATTGTCTCCTGGATGGAACTCAAGTAGACGAAGGCGCGTAGGGTGGCACGGCTGCGCGAACAAGGCTGAGTTCAGCTTATTTAGCAGCTAAGATGAGTACCATGGTTGATACTGTACGTTCCAACTGAAAACGATGGAAACAAAAAAATCACAAAAGGTGTGATCCCCAGCGATTTCAGAAATGCTGATTAAATACTGTCCGGATTGATGAAGCCCTATCTACTGAAGCAAGAAATGACATTCAGCTGGGTCACACAATCATCAATCGAGCACAAAGCCACCTCAATTGAAACCTGTGAGTGGACTGTAGCCAGATAAAGAAAACTATTTGGTCAAAATGTTAATTCGATTTGCGCCTCTCAACCAGGAAAGGCCGATATACTACGTAACTTTTCAATAGACAGAAAGGTGCCGACTATTCAGGAGTAAGCACGACAATGGCGGTTGTCTCAGATAATATTATTACACGGCATCCATCTTTACTTACCATAACTGTATTTGGATGCTTCTATGCCAATGTCCAATGCTTGATTAACAAATTTTCCGAAATTGTGGCAAGGTGCGTGAAAAAATAACCTCAGTTAATTGCTATACAGAAACTCTGCTTGACCCGGAAGACTACACTCGCGAGTTTGAGATTACTGAAATGTTACTGCTCCGCCACTACCGTGCATCAGGTGAAGGAGTTGTTGCACTCTATTATGATCAGAGATTCAAATGTAAAGAACTCACAGATCCGGACTTGGTGCTTCAGGACACGCGATGGCCCTTGTTGACAACGAGCAGAGCGAACAAAAGATACAACAAAGATTATCAGAATTTCATGCCTATCTAAATTATCAAAATCACAAAGTTTGATTAACGATTAGCAAATTGAAGGCATCGGAGTGAAACAGCAGTGCTCTAGCATTTTGACCGAGCCTAACCGGGAAATAAACTCTAACTCAACATTCGTACATAAACAGTGTTGAAATGCATTCAGGTTTAAAATCCGCAGTCGCGCTCGGAAATGGATTAAAATTAGATATATGACATTGGGCAACCATCGCTGCTATCCAACGAAACCACATGGGAGAACTTTCGAACA
>JACCGJ010016944.1:0-10830 GCA_013407085.1 Atriophallophorus winterbourni | reverse complement strand
CGCGAGAAATCGTTACAAAATTGGACACTTTACCATTCATGGCAGTATACTGCACGCGGTCCTTAAAATAGGACGCTATACAGTGAACTAGGTTCAGGGGTACACCGCAATCATGAAGTTTTTTGAGCAAAGAACTTCTGATAACACTGTTGAAAGCGTTGGTGTAATCAAGAAAACAAACCTGCACCGCTTTTGATTTTGAATCCAATGACCGGGATACATGGTCAGTTAGCAACGCGAGTGCGTCTACTGTCGAACGATTTTTGCGGTACGCGAACTGATGCGAATCTTCTACCTGGCAACTCGAAACAAGTCGTCGTAGCACTATGCTTTCCAGTACTTTGAGTAGCTGCGACGTACACGCAATGGGGCGGTACTTCTCAGGATCATTTTTGGGGATTGGTGTAATACGTACCGGCTTCCAACTGTCAGGAAAAATACTTCTCTCAATGCATCTGTTGAAGATAGAAGAGATCGGCGAAGAAAGTTCACGTGCGCATTCTTTCAGCAAAAGAGGGGAAAGATAATCGGGGCCTGCAGCCTTTGAGCGGGATACAGCGAAAAGTGACTGCATAACTTCCACTGAGCTTGTAAAAGTCGGAGTTGAGAAAGAGGATGGGGGTAAAACAAAATCAGGGATTTCTTGGGTTCCATCAGGAGAAGATAAAAAAGATTCATTTAATGAATTTATATCACGGATAAAGGGAAGTACCTCTCTGTCTTTGCCACACAAACCTTTGAGCGCACTCCATAATTGGCGACTGTTATTCGTTCTCAAAATTGATTTCACATAAATATCTCGCATGCGTTGAATCTTAAGCTTGATTAATGAAGACAGCTGAGAGACAGCGCGACGATCAAGATTTTTGAAAGCCTTTTCCTTCAGTCTTCGGAGGCGCTTCAATTTATTGGAGGAAAAACAATCAGGTCGAACAAAAATAGTTTCCTGTGGACAACATATATCAAAGCAAAAAATTAGATAGGATGTAAAAACATCACATTCAAGGGAAACGTCCGGTTCGTTAAAAATGCGGAAGTCAGTGTCGCTTAGCATGGTCCTCAGCGCTGAAATATTGTCAGGTTCGCAGGTTCTACTGGTCACTTTTCGTCTGATTCTGCGAGTCATGTAACTATGCCCCATAGTTCCGTAGATTTCAGGGAGTATTGATATCACACAGTGATCAGAATTTCCAATGGGCGCAGATTTGCGGGCATGAAAAATTTGTGGTGCATTAGTGAAAGCGTAATCCAGACAAGCATCAGAACGCGTTGGAAAATGAACAATGTTCGAAAGCGACAAAAGAGAAAACATAGAAAGATTAGCGTGATTGAGGTAACCAGCAAGTAAGATAAAAGAGTTTTGGTAGGGAGCATTTCATATTCCCCTTTCTCACAAAACTACCGGCGTTCTTCTATGTCGGCTGTTTGCGCGTCAGATTCAAGATTCAGATTCATGGTTAAAAAAGCAAAATTGTTGTACAGGTAACAAAAATGGGCATATACGTAATAAAAATTGAAAAAATATCGTTACTTGTATGATCATATCCATGTTTTTTATCGATAATGTTGTCCATCATTATAGTGAAGGATTTTCAATAACAATGATATTTATTGCGTAATAATTCCACCCTACATCCGTTTTATGTAACTGATCTTTCATCGCAAACGAAATTTTTCCATATAACAAAAACCGCGACATACACGTACCTTTGTTTTCTAAGTCTTCATACGTCTCGATCTTCCCAACGTCCTCAAATATATATAATATAATTATATGATAATATATCTATAAATATTATACAATTTCTATTAGCTATATAATATCTATATATTATATATAATACATATATCTATATATTATCGATATTGGTGTTGTACAGCTACAAACATTTTATACCATACATTCTGTAATCTTGAATCTTGAATTTTCGATGGAGAAATTGTGGACGGCAATTTCAATGTATCGATTGTTTATATTCTTATATCTCAGGTCTTCGTTGATTTTGCATTGAATTATTTCTGGAGAATTTCCGGCTGTCACGATCCTATACAGTTGAGGTTTTTTTTATTGAGGTTGCAATAATGTAACACCGCTTGTTTTTCCTCACCAAAACATTGACGTAGACAATTATAACTTCCGTTCGTGCGTGCATCGTGACCGCTCTGTACACGTTTAGGCTACCGCTATATATTTTCTAGTCAACCTGCGTTTTCTCCTACTCTAGTTTGAAGTTATTGTAGTAATCTGGTCTACTACAATGACTGTCAATTACAGTACCTTAGTAAATACAAAAGTCCTTCGAATTTTTCGGATTAATTACTGGTGGTCTACGCGTTGCTCACTACGTGAACGATACAGAGACCGCCAAAACAGAATTATGAATTTGAGTACTGAGATGCAGGTATTATTCTCGGATATTCCAACAATTATTTTAACCTAGCATGTCTTAAGATGGAATGCTCGAAAGTTTAAATGCGGGCTTTGTAACAACCGACAAATTACACCGAACAATGTATTATGGCAGTAGGCCGAACATTGAACTCTTTTGATTTGCATCGAACTCGGCAGCAAGAATTTTCTTCACTTTCAACGTACATCAAACGATATTTTATGCACATATGATAAATGCTCCTAGGACTGAAACGAAAACTCTTCATTTCCTTCCGTTTATGTTTCACTCAATCCCTGTCGATAAAGTACATGAACATCCATCTTAAACGCATGGTGATCTGAAATTCCACACAGTTAAACGTGACCATAAAATTGAATTAGAAATTGAAATGTTTCACACAATATTCGCCACTATATGCAGCAACGAATAAATTAGAAACGATTATCTTGTTTCAGACAGCTCGAAGCATCGATTGCTCTTAACATTTCGAAGATGACTACTGAATTTGAATCAAGAGTGGTTGCAGTTTAATCAATTTTGTTGACGCTCATAGGTCACGGTCCATGCAGTATCAGTATCAGTATCAGTATCACAGGGCGATAGTCGACCAAGTCGAAACGAGTGCCCAGATTCTTTCGCAGGTGTGCTTGAAAACACCCACCACTACCAGGATTGATTCGTGTGTAACTAGGAATGGAAGATGGGAGAGGTCTCATCACTGAAAGGTGAGAGAGTTATTGCATGTTGCATGTCCAATCGAATGAAAAGACGATGGGCAGCAGTTTATTTCAACAAATACGAAAAATTTAAAAATAAACGCTTTTTTGTGTTTCAAAATGATTTTTCGAATATTTTTGTGGTTTTTGATCATAAATATGGAGAGATTTAGCCTTATGGATAATGCTCCGGGAAGAGCATCTGCCACCGTTCGTCCAGACCATGTTTGAACGCAATTACTGAAGTTGCCAAGATTAGTTCTGCGGGAAGTGAGTTCCACGTGTTCACTATACGGATGCTAAAAAAGTGCGTTCTGGATTCGAGCCTGGTGTGCTGTTTACTTAGCTTAAAAACTGTGCCCTCGTGTACCAACCAAAGGAGAGAACCGAAAGAAGTCATCGAATTCGAGACAACTTAATCCTTTGACAACCCTAAAGGTCTCTATAAGATCCCCCCTAAGTTGCCTCCTCCTAAGTGAGAAAAGTCCTAGTGTTAATAGACGATTTTCAGAAATGGTGTATGCTAACCCCTCGATCATGCGAGCGGCCAGCTTCTGTACCTTTTCTAGCTGCACTATATCCTTCCTTATGAAATGTTTAGTTGTGTCACACGGTAAAAACAAACAGATTCAATGATTCAATGATTTATGGATTACGATATGAATGAAAATATGCAAAATAGAAAAGTATACAGCGAATAAGATATATCATAATCAAGGCACAAAAATGATGTCTTACATGTAAACATCAGCGTGTAATGAGAGACTTCCACAAGTTAGGGTAGGAAATTCAAAAATATATAGCACGTATGGCAGAAAATTGCGCCGACAATCAATACGGGGACATGGAAAGCAAAGGAATCAGGTATGTCCGATTGTGCTTTTCTCATCAAAGGCAACAAGCAAATGTCTTAGTGGATGTCATTCGGTGGACACAATTATATCGGTCAAAAGTCACACAGATCAAGACCTCGCAATTTATTGGTGTACGGAGAAGGCCCATCATTAACTTGGTTGCGCTGTGATCGATTTTACCAGAGAGCAATATTTTTTCGCATCTACGCAGACCAGACCTATAACGCATAATCCATCGTAGGGTGAAAGTAGACGTTCATTATCCTGGGTACATTTAAAAGCGATTATCTTCGAAATATTCTTCGAAAGATATCTAAAACTCTGCTGGCCTCTCGATATCTATTCTGGCAGTGACCGTGATCTTCAGGTTTCCTCCAATCCATTCTTCAAAATCCTATTCCAACGAGCTCTACTACACGTTTTCAGTTACCAATCAATATGTCCAAGGAACATTCTTACAATATGTTGAATGTCATATCATCCATATCCCCCAATTTGACACGTTTTCTAAATCCCTGTGCAGTTCCTCACAGTAAAGATGTGATTCATATCATCCGTAAACAATATCGTTTCGGTTTATATGAGGCGGGGTAAATGGAAAAATGAGCTGGCCTAGCAGGGATCAATGTGTGATTCCGCTGGCATTTCTTAACTTTTGAGATAGCACTCCTTTTACTGTCACTCGTGCGTGTCGATCTGTTAGGTAGTTGCTTAACCATGAGATCTGTAGTTCACATATTGCTAAACGTATCAGTTTTTGAAGAAGAAAAATGTTGATTGTCTGTGTCAAAATCTTTTGAATTATCTAACAATCCATCAATAAAAGCAAATAAGTTAATTTACATTTTCGATTCGACTCGCATTTTCAAATTCAATGCAATTAAGCATCTAGTTTTTCTATCAATCTGTAAGTGTTAAGCAATAACTTAAATCGTCCGCGCTGAAAATTATTTTTTCCACGTATTTGTTTTTTCATTTTTTTAGTCATCACAAAACCCTTCTGTTTCTATAAAAACGGAATATATTGAGTAATATCACACATTAAATTTTGTGATATTTTCTATGTTCAACCGCGGTATTTGACTGCCCTGGTCGGAGAATATTAAATTGAAAATTGAATCAACAGGAATTTTGAAATCGGGCAACAAGTAATTTCGTCAACTTGCATTAGAACGCTCGATGCCGCTGATGGACCAAATCGAAGTTGTTTTCGATTAGAGTGTGACTGGTAATTTCCTATTATCACGTACAATTTAACGTTCAGCTAATATCGATTGAGATTATTAAAAATAAGTTAAATTAAACGAATAAAGCAGTTTCCTTCTTCTTTATGGTCAATTTCCCAAATTTGTACAAAATTCAGTTAGACTATTTATTCGAAACAGTAACTTTTTTAGCGACTGCAAGAACACGTATCGCCATGTTAGTGCTAAATTCAGCGCCTTTGACTAATTGTACACCTCAATGAAACTCTCAAAATTTTCACCGGATCAAGCACTCAAGGCTGCCATTTTTCTTTTCTGTGTGATAATCAATGACCCAACTTGATGGCACATTTTTACGATTTCAAAAATCATAGCCATCGGAATCGTAAGTAACAGTCCTTTAATGATACGGTATTGTTTGCGGAACATTTTCAAAACCACTTTCTCCTAATATAACATTTCGGCTTAAAATTATATATTTTCTCACTTTTCTCGCCGTCTTTTAAAAGGTGAATTAATTGAAACCTTCAAGATCTTGAAGAGGATAAGTGGCGTTATCATGAACGACTTCTTTGCCCTAAGACCTGAGCTGGGCACCCGCGGATATTCACTCAAACTTGCCAACGATCGATGTAGACTAGACTCCGGGAAAAACTTTTTCAGCCTCAGGGTGGCAAATTTCTGGAACCGGCTTCCAGAAGAACTTATATCCTGCAGTTCTGTTGTAAGTTTTAAGAACGGATCGGACCGCATCTGGAATAACCTTTTTCCTGAATTCTCCCCTTAACTGCTATGCAAGATTAGGTAGTACAATATTTTTTAGCGTTGTCTGGTAAATAAAGTAATAAAGTAAATAAAGGATAATCCCTTGGCTTCGAGATCTTCGAGAGATATCCGAATCACAATAAGAAAAAACGCTTTGGCAGTGGTGGTTGCTTCTCTGCAGCTTTTCACAGAAAGAAATTCTGGACGCTCGATTGACTCGTTCGCCACTTACTGTCCTGTGCAAACTGAACTGAACCGAACTATACTCATTTGAATGCATTTTTTCACGAACGAAAGTCGAAATCAATAAATCAACATAACTTTTGTAATCTAACATAATCTCAAGATCAAATTCATCATTTCGTCATGGGTTGGTAAAGCGGAACAGTAACCAACATTTCTTGCCACAGCTACTTGATGAAGATACAGAACAAATCTCCGAATATCGTCGAGTAAAATGCACTTGTGATATTAAAAGACAAAAAGAAGCGAAAATGACAGTGCTAAGTATTCCTCAAAGTATACACAAGTATTAATTTTGAACGCACTATTAGCCTAACAGTTGATTACACTCCGGTGAATATCAAATTGAACAGAAACATCGTCACTTATTGTTGAAGAACCTTGGCTGATTCATTCCTCTCATAATTACGAAAAACGTGTTTTCTGTAAAAATTTAAAGCTTTATTACATCACGGAATTATGCAACATGAATTTTGAATCTTTATATAGTTTTGTACTCCCCATTTCAATTCAACTTTGATTATCACCAACAAATGTTGAAGTAGAGAAGTCCAGAAAACTATCGCAAGTTCAGCGAACAATGACGCTGACAATTAAGACGGAATATTGAGATAGGTAGGGATGGTATGTGTCCAAGTATCAATTTCTTCTTAGTGCGTGTCCCGCGGTAGACACTTCTATAGATGTGAATTATATGGATACTGTACTAGGCTTTGGTAAGGCTGACATCGCAATCTTTATGAGTGAGGAAAATTGGGGATTCTAATCACTTAACTCTTAGCTTTGTGATAGATTGTATCGTAGAGGGCCATACCTTTTTCAGTGGTCTGTTTTGTTCGCCGGACCAGCAAACAAGGCTCACATAAAATCTTTACCAATGCTTTTTTCCTTGTCATGCCTTAAGTGTTTAAGCATAAGTTCATTTTAAGAGGTTGTCATGCGACACAATGTAGAATACTTTGTACAATCCTACGCATCATGAAAAAATATAAAATAACTGAAATGATCCAGCGTTAAAAGTCAGAAAAGTGAAACCTATGATTCCCAAAACATGGACGTAAAGATGTTTTCACGAAATTAGCGCAGGCTTAGAAAAGACATATTATTAGTCTTTACGACCTATAGGGTTTTATATAATATTACTGATTTACCGAGGCTTGTTCCGGAACAGCGATGATACTAAACTGGAAAAAACTTATCAACAACAAGACCTACCCCATCCCCGAAACGGAGGACATGCACTGCTGATGAGCTCAAATAAGAGCGAAACTCGAGTCCAGTGCTTCCATTATGGACTGTCGTGATCAACTTTGTGAATAGTTCGATGGGCTTGGCACGGATGAGTGGTCACAAATATAAACAACACATTCTCCAAACCTCGCTTAAACAACAATGCCCATCAGATCTAATCGGTGTTAGCTTACACTGTATCCGATGGGAAGACCTGACACGGAGATCTGTTCGGTTGGGCGACCACAACAGATGTTGCTGGCTCCTTCTGAACTGGTCGGGCAACCAAAGCTACTCAAATGTGCCAGTCTGGAGAACAGTTCATAAACGCCTAATTGCCATCGGTCAAACGGTGGACGGTAGCCCAGGTCGTTAAGGCATGGGACTACAATGGTGGTCGGGGGTTCGAACCCCACCCCGGAAGCGGAGGATATGCACTGCTGATGAGCTCAAACAAGAGCGAAACTCGAGTCCAGTGCTTCCATTATGGACCGTCGTAATCAACTTTGTGAATAGTTCGATGGGCTTGGCACGGATGAGTGGTCACAAATATAAACAACAAGACCTAGTCAGCTCGTAAGGGATCACGTTTGCAGCAAACTTTTGGTCAGCCACTGACAAATGCTTCAATATGGCATGATAAATCTCTCAAAAATGTTATGCTTTAAAGTGAAATAGACATGAGGTTGATTGAAATATATTGCAATGCCACTATATGACCGAGGCGTTATTCTGTCGATTCTGAGCAAGCGTTTTTGTGATAATTCAAACTCGGAATCCAAAATGTCTTCATACAACCAAATATTACAAATAGCAACTATGTCTGGCCTGCTAGATGCCTTTGTAACACTTTTTTATCAAGTCCTTGCGCTGAAAAATCACCATTCTTATTGACTACGTTATTTAAAGTCCATTAAAATACTGTATTTTACCGCAGGAAGCTTGAGAAAAAGTGAAATGAACTGAGTGTTGCAGTGGAATCCTGCAAGCCAGACCTAGTTGGTGTTTGTAATAACTGGTTGCATGAAGATATTTTGGATTTAGACTTAGCAATAACACAATACCGCTTGTTCAGATCTGCCAGAAGAACATATTTTGCACATTTTGCTCACTTTGCACTCAAAGATTTCAGATTTCTTTCGCCATCGGTAAGAGTTCGTGGTGTTACGTTAAAACCACTAGCGGATTGGATGAGATTGTGTTTATTTATCCCTTTATTCATGTAGATCTATACGCGGTGCATATGCAAAGAAGGCAATACGGCGTCGCGAATGATTGTATGATAGTTGGTGAATTCAATGCCTCTGTTAAAAAATAGATGAATCTGAAATTTTCCAGTAGTTTGTTTCAAAATGATTTTCTCGATTTGACACTTGAAATAGGTTTATTGCATCACGCGAGATCTCCAACCCGATATGCCTTAACTCAATCTTCGATGCAGAATTTGATATATTTACTCCAAAATTTGTAATATTTCAGATTTTAAAACTGATGCTCCGATGTGCTCAAGCGACTATGCTTCACCGTGGTGTACATATTCCTGGTACACCTTCTTCAATGTCCGAATGAAGAAACCGACATCATTGACGCTTGAACAATACGGATGTGCTAAAGTGTGAAAGGCAGTTAAATTGGTCTTTGTCAAAGGATGTGGATATTATGTGGTCGGGCCTCATTGATAACATAGACCTCATTCTGAAATCACTTGTTTGCCATGATTTGCTAAGTAAATGCGGAGACTTGTGCGCCTGAGATATCTATGGTGGTAAATACAAAAAATTAGACATTTATATACAGAAACGAGACTAAGAAAGGGGGAACGATATAGAACATGGTTAGTGATGGAATCCACTGGTGATGTTACAAAGCATTTGGCGTACATTCACCGAATAACCAAAGTGTACTTTACTATTCTGCGTCTGGTAGTAGATGGCAGTTATATTTACTCAGATTACGACAAAACAGAAGCCTTCGCCGCTCAATATGCATTTGTCTATTTCATGAACATACATTAGAGCCGGTATCCATATCAGGATATCTTCTATTACGGTCTACCCTCTGATAATTAGGAAAGACTTGGTCTGCATTATTACTAATAATGCGCCAAGCTAGAATATTTGCAACCTGCCTGGCTGAAGACGATTACTAATTTATTGATTGAACCTTCAACATACTTTTAACTAAATCGTTAGGATAAGGAAAACTTTCAACTGAATGGAAATAAGTTGTCATTGAGCCTATATTCAGAGGCGTAGACTTAAGCCTGCCGGTAAATTAGAGACCTATCACCATTACCTCCGCCATCAGGAAGGCCCTAGAGAGAGTGGTAAAGAATCGATTGGAGTCCTTCCAACAATCATCAAGTCAGTTTGCACAAAAGCAGCATTTATTCACTACAGGTCATTCATGTATGAAGAACCTCCTCAAGTAACGGGAAGATAAGTCCGTTGCGGTGGATGCTGTGACTTATTTGGATGATATATTCATTGATTTCAGCAGGACATTTGATCGTATTCCATATAAACGTTCACAATGCAAGCTCAAAGCAGTTGGTTTCACTGGATATGTACTCAAGAGGGAGCAAAGGTTCCGACAGCGGAATATTTAACCGAGTGGATGATAATGGAATAAGGTACAAGATACTCTTACCACATCAAACGTTCCACAAATATCATTTATTGCACCATTTCTGTTCGAAGTGTTTGTCGATTATATCTATGTTGTATCAAATGGAAAATGCTTGTTATTTGCTAAAGATTGAAAGAGGTAAAAGTTAGAATTAGCCTGTCTTGCAGAGCAAATTAAATCAGTTACAAAACTGTTTTAATCACAGGAAAATACCAATAAATCCAGTGTGCGGCTAAGCACATACTACCCGGTTTGATGATGGGGATGTATTTTCTTTATGATGAATCTATCAAGCTGTTACAACGTGTGAGAGATCTGTGGGTACTTTTAAAGGACTCATTGAAGACCAGCGCAAAATCCTATTTGAAAGCACTCGCCGCTAATCGGATGTTTTGGGCAGTTCGGAGATCTTGTTAGTCCTGATATGTTCCAGATAATCTATGGCGTGCATATCAGGCCTTGTTATCAATACGGTCTGTTATCGCGCTATTTATTATCGAAAGAAGACAGGCTATTCGCAATAAAGGTTTCTCTAAGGTAACCCTTCAGATGCCGATGCCGAAATAAGAAGAGAAATTCGACGTTCCTCGTAGGGTTTTCTGGATATACCATAAACACTTTTTAACCAGACATTGGACTTCCTCTAATAGTATTATGTCTTTTGGAATAAATGGCTCCAGGCTTGTACGCAATATTTTAAATGAAGCCTGACAATCGCCAAATATAAATGGATAAACACTTCCGGCGTTCTATATATCAGAACAAAGTTGAGCCTGAAGAGTTCTACTATAGCGCA
>JACCGJ010016942.1:0-37625 GCA_013407085.1 Atriophallophorus winterbourni | reverse complement strand
CAAGATCGGTAAGTGTCTCGAGGTCCGACGAAAACAACAAGAAACCCACACGATTTCACGTTTCGATAGGATTGCATGTGAACGGTCTGAGCTACATTTGTGATCTAGTAACCGATTGATAGCATCAGCCGTTATTGATTGACTTGCAATTCGTCAAGATAATCCCAAATTGGTGAGAGCTTGAGTTGAACCGGTTGGTAAAAAATCGAGGGACAAATTAGATCGAATTGAGAACCAGCGCTGAAATTTTGTTGATACTATTGCGATTATTTGCTTTTTACTTATAAAATATAGGCGTGTGATTTAGTCCCCGTTCTCTCGTATTATGGGATTCGTGACCGAACGTGATTACAGTTTGAAGGGTTGAACTCAGGAGTGAATTGAGGCGCAATCGACATGTAGATGTGAAACTCGAGGTTGAAGAAAGTTATACTTGAATGCCACTGTTACATACGGTTCGTACAACGAATCACATAGTGATTCTTGGTCAAGAACTCGATGCCCTTATGTATGACCAAATTAATGTGTTGCTCACATCCCCTGCAGTGTTTTAATTTGTATCCAGCGTTCTTGAAACCTGTCTAAACTACGCAAATTATTTCGAAATAGGAAACGTGATTTGAACTCGATTAGCCTTCTATCAGCTTACCAAAGTCCAATTGCTCCAATTTGGTAATCAAGACAATGTAAAGTGATTCGCATTGACAAAATAAGTTGAATTTTGCGTTTTATTTATTTAACAGCGCTGAAGCCCACGGTAGAATTCTACTCGTTTTCTTGATAGCCAGTGATTTGTTACAATGAAAACAGATGAATTTCGCAAAAAGCATTGTTGTCGCTGCAAAAGACTCTCATTCAAAATGAGCTTGAACGGCCAACTCTTAAAAATAACTGGATAATTTTGGGCAAAAATTAAATTAAATGAACTTGTCACACATTTCATTAATAGTTTGACGAATATCTGCATTGTCTGATTTGATTGGAAAATCTCAAGTCAACCTGTTTTATCAATGTTAACATTTATAATTTCTGTAACTGAAACAAAATTTTATTTTCTTCGAATTTTGTATCCCATTGCAGCCGGCGCTATTTTTTATTCAGCCTTAATGAGTTATGCGCGAAAAACAAGGAACACACGCACTGAAACAAATTTATTTTTTAATTTTTACAAGCCAGATTTGAGTTCGGCGCTTAAATGTCGTTGGACACCTTGCCTGTTTCTTCATAATTGTGAGTACGTTTAAAGCACATGTCTCTCCTATGTTTCGTAAAAGTTTATTTTACTCCATATGGGGTTGCTCACATCCCTGACACCTGTAAACCACATTCAATTTCAGGAGGTTTGTGGTTAACAGGTGGAGAAAGTAAGATTAATTTCCGTGAGACTTGGTGTGGAGATTAAATTGTGAACAAGGTGTTACTTTGAATCCACTGTTGATTACAAAGTACCGTGGCGTTCAAATACATGAATGCAAAGTGTTTTCCCGTCAAAATCACGAGTCGCATATGAGTTATCGAAGTTGGAGTTGTATTTGTAGCCCAGAATATTGTTTGCTGTTACACAGATATCTGGATGTGATTCACATTTGTCCATTGAAGTACATACTACTTTTAAACTTCACTAAATGCAAGTTCAAAATTGAGAGCAATAAATGTGGATTTCATATTCAAGTTTAAAGATTTATGGTCTAAAAACAAATAACTGTACAAAAAATAGGCTATACGTATAAACGTTACACAAATAGAACTATCATGTTCGTATCTATGTGCTTCAAATTAGGAGCAAAATTAATTTCAATTTTGATTCCGAACGGGGAAATTTTGATCGAAATATATGCTTGTGTAAATTAGTTTTTCCAGGTAAAAATGATGCGCTAATGGATGTCAGTATTATTCAACGTATGCTTGAAGATCATTTAAATTGCTAAGGAAACAATTTTTGGCCGTAAACTGTTCCACAAAATGCATAAACGGACTGCGTATAATTTACGGCGACAGTTTAATCGGAATATGGTATTTGAAGGGCCAGATTGTGACTGCTGGTCGGGAGATTAGAACTAATTTTTAAGAGATGTCTGAGTAGGTAGGATTTTTTAAGGATTATTCAGTATGTTAGGATTAGGTCAGCTCAGATGCGCCTGCGCTCGAGAGTGTATAATCGAAGTCTGGTCACTTGTTGGTCAAAGGGCAGATTATGCAATCCACTAACCCTTTTAGTTGCCTTATGATAAATCCTTTCGAGACGTTTTCCAACCACGGTGTCCATGCTTGTGCTGTATAATCTACAACTGAATGTATGTACGGTTTGAGTACTTTTGACAATGAGTGTGGTGGGAAACGTCCGAAAATTCGTCTGAGTAAGCTAAGTACGATGCATGCATGCTTAAAGTCGGCCTCGCAATACAGATCGTTTTCTTTAAAATTTCAGCACACACAGATACCGAGATATTTCTGCGATAAATTTATAGAAATGTGCAGTGAAGAGAAAGATTTGGGTGTCTGGATATGCTTCTGCTCAGAATCCGCATTTCAAACAACCACTGCCTTTTCAAAAGCAGTCCTCAATCTACTCAATTGGGTATTAGGAAAACTTTCGCCAAAATTTTCCCATGGATTTCTAATACATACCTGAGGTCAGTCATTTAACACGGTCCAATTACCCACACTCACATTTGTTTTATTAACACAAGCGAAATTAATTTTAGGAACTTGGTATTTTAACTTAGTGTGTGTAAGCCTTGACGAGTATTTCTACATCCCTTATTGGTTAATTTATAATGTTTAATTAATTTTTTTCTTTGAGAACTTTAATGGATGTACCGATCAATGTGAACGGTGAATAGACGATAACGTTGATCCCACATCTTGAATCACACTGCACAAACAGTTTCAAGTTGATCTAACGGCTGCAACTAAATTTCGATTCAATCTGCCTGAATATGTTTCATGTTCATTCGTCGCAACATTTTCATGAATTTTCGGAACATTTTGAGAAATTTCAATCAAGCACTGTCCACTGTAAACATAATTATTTCTCTAAATCCCTCTCACGCGTTAAATGTCATCCCATGGGAAATTATGTGTACAGTGATTAATTGCCATGGAAAAAGAATAAAATTATAACAGTGGTTGACAGCTAAGATATAATTACTGTCCCCTGTTATCATGTAAATGTAACCGCTGTCTAAGAAAGACATCCAAGCCGCCATGGTGATGTGTCCCATTTGGCTTGTAAATGTTTTTGAGAATGAACATTTGCCCTCAGGGCGTGAATTAGTTACATGTGGATGTCTAGTGTAACGTTTTCAAATTGAAGGAACATTGTTTGCGCATCAATGAGAACAATTCTTCTGCACTTGTAATGACATAACGTATATTTCGGAGCTTAATAGGAACAATTCTTTGCTCGAGAAATTCTGCATGTTGCTCAAGGCCACTGGTCATTCGGTCGAGAATTAATGCACGCGAAAATATACTTAATGTCAAATTAATTGGGTTGCTTATGTCTGACACAACAGATGGAAAAATTGTTATAATTACACCCCGATTCTACCGCTTTTTTGGAAGATAGAGAGTATGTCCATAATGCTTTGGATTGAATAATGGCAGAAGTATTCATAAAACCGAACTTTCGGATGAAATATCGTAGATTCGGTTATCAGTTTGGCTGTGTAACGTTACGGAATTCCGTGTATTTTGACCGACATTGAACCATTAAAAACAGCAAGGGAACGCCTAAACAAATTGAAGCGATTCGCTTTATTATAGTTGATGAGAACGCTTCAAGTTTTGCGATATATGAAAATACCATAATTCGCAAGGTTATACTTGAATGCCACTGTTGCACAGGGTTCGTACAACGAACAACGATGTACAAACTCAGAATCACATATTGATTCGTGGTCAAGAACTCAAGGCGCTTATGGATGACAAAAGTGATGTGTTGCTTGCATCCCCGATGTGAGCATCCATAATTCGCTGTTTTCATGATTCTATTTTCAAGAATCTATAGTGACATGAAGCACAGCGCTTCGCAATCATTCAAATTTCAATGTTCAAGGTTTTTGATGGTCTAAAATGCAACAAGCTCAACAACAAACTTGGGGTGGTATATAATAAAATGCAAGTGTATAAAAAGATGATGAATTATATTAGGCAGTATATAAATGTTCGGGAAACGAATAATATAAACAAAAATTCGTCTAATTTCGTCTCAAATTCATGCAAGCTAGTGTAGTGCGCAACGGTTGAAGGTAAACTGTTCCAAGTAAAAGAGATACAAACATATTAAAAATAACTTCTACAGTTCAAGCGGGAATGGTGTACCACCAGCACATATTCACGGGTTCGATAATTTCTCGTATTCCTTCGCGTGAATAAATCCTTTAAGGTATGGTTCGGGGTATGAAATGTTTTTTAAAGTAAAATAAGGTCTCATTTGATTCGTCGATAGGGAAAGTCGAACAGATTCAGTTGAGCTATCCTTTCTTTACAAGGCTTGTTTCGGATGCTGATAATTAGTTTTGTTTAGCGCTGCATAGTTTCAACATCCTTCTTTAGCAACGGCGACCATGAATGCACACCTTATTACATGACTGGTCTCAAATATATCTATTCATGATCCTTGGGAATATCTTGGGCGAAAATTTCCCAAATAACCGTTTGAGTAGATTTAGGACACGGTTTTCTTTTTTAAAGGCTGTGTTAGTTTGAAGTGAGGTTTTTCAAACTGGAGCATATCCAGACACCCAAATCTTTTTCTTCACTACAATTTTCAAACATATGTAAACTTATATGGTTGTGAAATCTATTCGATTCCCCACATTCATGATCCTGCAATTGTTGAAGTTAATCAGCAGTTTGTTCTTCACCGACCAGCTGTGAAGCGAATTGGAACATTGCATCAATATTAGCGTTGGTATTCCGTCGGTCCATTGAGAACTTTCGGTCATATGATTAAATAAGGATTTAAGGACAAGTTTCGACTTGACATTTATTACACTTATGGCAACCGTGGTTGAAATTGTTTGAATTGGGATGTTTATTGCATGTTTTCTTGGGTTGAATACAGATGAATGAAACGTGGCTAAAGCTTCAGCAGTTTCTGTTGCAGTTGTTGTTGGTCCAGCTGACGTATTCACGGGCGCATCTCTAGGTTTCAGCTTTGCTTGATCGTTAACAACACGATTAAGTATTTTTGGGTTTTTCTCCATCATGCGTGATATCACATCTTGGAAGTACTACTTGTCTTGGATGTGAAATTTGTTTACTTTGTCCCTCAGTAAACAAAATGTTTCCCAGGTCTCTGGTGACGGATTTGCCGATGGTGTCGCCAAGTAATATTTCGAATATTTAACGACTTACGAGCTCGGCTTTTTAGTTTAAATTAGAGGTTATTTTTTGAGTTCCTCAGGGAAAATTCGGAACTCACTTCGATTGAATTCTTGAGATAAAATATTAGCCATACACAAAACTCATGTTATTTGCTGGCAGTTAATCGTCTTTTTTATGGGAATCACTCAAAGCCATAATGTTGATCCGCCTAACTGTTTTACGGGCATCATTTGTTCTTACAGCTTCAAACAGATAATCAAACTGGATGACGATGTGATCACTATGTCCAGGTGGACTTTCGTAAGAAACGTTTTCAATGTCGTGTTCATTGCGGTATGAGGCATTACATACAATTTGGTTATAAAGAGGAATATCGTCCAACAACTCACTGAATACGCGTTCGAGGGAGAGTTCTGGTTTAATGGTACTGCTTTACAGGTTCGGTAATTGGAGTCACCCATAATTAAAATTCCACAAGTAAATCTGGAAGTAACCACGTGGATTTTGTCAAATAGAACCAGGTTGTAAATTTCCTGTGCAGACGGTGGGCGATATACTATTCCGAAAACACAGTCTTCGCCGTTAGCTAATCGGACTGAACACCAGAGTGTATCCCGTAACACAAAGTCTGGATCCGTAATCTCACGCCTTAGAAGGTTTTGGCTGTCACACAAAGCTACTCCTCCTCCTCTCGTTTCACGGTCATGGCGAATAAGTGACATTCCGGGTAATTCTAATTCACTAATTGTTTGATGAGTCTGTAGCCACGTTTCCGTTACGGTGATGATGTCCGGTGATTATTTCATAAAAAATGCACGCAGTTCACCGATTTTGTTTCCGAGACATTGTGCGTTGGTGTATATGCATTTCATAGTTGTTTTTCTCAGCAAGGATGGGGTGTGGGAAAGGAGGCTACCGGAGTGCAGAATATCTGTTAGGCCGACTAATCCAGAGTCGGCATCTGAAGGTATTTTGCTTGCAAGGATGCTTGATCGTTTTGAGACTGTACTGTTGGAAAACAGTGCTCTGACACGTCAACAAGTGATTGACTTGGTGGTGTTTCCATTGGACTTTGTGGTGCATCTATCTGTCCAATATGAAGTTTCGATGCGCTCAGTCTAATTTCTCGTGGCATTTGTCTACGGCCATTTTCCCAACGAGTTTTGATCGTGTTCAACACCTTTTTATGCAAGAACGTTCATGAAAAAGAAATAACATATAACCATGTAATGCCACGTATAGTCCAGTTGAATACTTACCATGAGTTCATGCGCAGGCATAGTCTAAACTAGAATTTTGTTCGGTCAAAACCATTTCGAATAAAACAGTTTTCGTTTATAGGATTTTGTAATGACGAGGGGTAATATGCGTTAGCGAAGAGTACCATCCATATGCATCCTGATGATACCTTGAGCACTACCTGCTAGCAGAACCGCCAAATAGGAAGTGTGGAAGCATTAAAAAGCACGAATCCGCAATATTTCGGTTCTGAAAAATTTTGCATGGACGACGTTCTGTGACAACATGGGTCACATGGACAGGCGTCGACCCCTATTACAAAGTTAGGGAATACCTTTAACAATTTGCAATTTGTTAAATTCTGCTAAAAGAGGCCAATGTGGTAAGAACTCTAAATGAACCGACTCCCATGGAAACGAATAAGAAATCAGATGAGAGTGACGACCGATACACACTCATTCCGCGTCTCAGTTGTGATGAGTTGATTTGCAGGCCTGAATGTGTCACGTCGTCATATGCGTAATAAACACTTTACCGATTTGCGTGGTAAGGATTAACGCATTGCCTTCGAAGTAAGAATGGTTAAGTGATAGACGCATGGACAGTAAACGGAGGACGAACATAATCAACGTTGGATTGTGCATCCTCGAGGTCTGAGTCAACAACGAAGTAGAATTAGATTCACAACGTGAATCTGCCTTGAATGACCTGCATTCCGTGTATTTTATTAGACGAATATTCTACACTGGTCTCTCTCGGCAGTTTCAGTGGCGTCTAATACTCGTTATATTTTAAACAAAAATCAGGCACATAAAATGAATCAAATGTCATTTTACCGCATCCATACATTCGGTGTATTGATACTGTTTGCGTAATATTGATTTCAGCCTCATCTTGTTTTACAACTATTAATATTGGTTTCACTCTGATTATCTTCGTCAAGTTACAGCGATTATTGTACCGGTGTACTTTCTTCATATGGTATTTGCTTAATAAATCCATACTATGTTCGAGGTAATAATTTATATAGTCGATGAAACAACATTTTGCATCGCGTCAAATTCATTCATATGGATTTCATTAATTGAACACGATAAGTGCCTAATTAAGTGAATTTATTTGATCAACAATAACCAACCCGATTAGGAAGTGGGACAATAATTGTATATTCTCTAAATTGTATTACAGTTGGTTTGCTCGGATTAACTCGACATCCATTCGTCAAATATGCGGAGCTCTCTGAACAGATCGATATTTTCGCATGTATGATGAAAATGTCTCGTCATTCAAGATGCAAGAAGTTTGGACAGTTATTCTCTTATTTATATTACAGATAAGGGATAAAACTGTAAACCGTAACGATGTAAGGGATCTGTGGATCTGTGGTTTACTTTCATTTTTCAAGCGAGTGATAATGCTGAATTAAATCAAAGACTTGCACGACATTATAGCACTTCGAAAATTAAATTCTTCTTTAAGTAAGACAAAGCTTGATGATTTGGCTACTAGAAAGACAAATTCCATAGTGCGCTCAGTTTATTGTTGTCCGTATGTCTTGATTTTTGCCTAGATTATTTGCGTTATGTATATACCACTTCCGTTCAAGTGTTGAAATGAGCATGGTTACTGATTGAAATGTTTGAATAGGATTTCATTGATCCTACCTGGAAAGATCAAAAATTGACTACTTTGCGCAGTTCGAGTGGTTTTATCCTAACAATAAAAATTAGCGGACAGGGTAATCTTTACGAAGCAAATTCGCTAA
The DNA here is from genome assembly GCA_013407085.1 of Atriophallophorus winterbourni. NCBI lineage: Eukaryota > Metazoa > Platyhelminthes > Trematoda > Plagiorchiida > Microphallidae > Atriophallophorus > Atriophallophorus winterbourni. The sequence goes on along the minus strand of JACCGJ010016942.1, from coordinate 29,287 downwards.
GTGTAGAAGTTGAAGCACAGTAATTATAAACACCACCATAGCGTTTTTTGCGAATGTATGGACGACTTGACTAAGGCATGCCCTTAATTCAGGTGTCAAAATGATATATCGTATGCATTCGATGTACAAGACACCACATCCTTAGTCCAGCAATTCGCTTCTTTTTTCTGACAATTAGAAATTAGTTTGACTATACCTCCCTTACTGGTAAATCAATTTATCGATTAAAATCCGTATTGGCAGGCATTTACATCGCCCACACATTTTGCACACATTTGCACTTATCAGGTACGATCGTGATCCAATTACTCTGAATATGTTGAGTCCTTTGAAAACGAGGTCCTTCGATATGGTGTGATTAATTATTGTTTGTGACAATTTGCTCAATTGGTTGTGCAGCTTAGACGCCAGCAATAGTCATGATGGAACTAAAATTTATTCATAGATTTATTCATAGATGATATGTGGGTAAAAAGCTATGCATTACAAAACCCACAAAAATGTACATCGTTTCGGATGGTAAATATATCAAAAATATTGTTAAAAATTGTTGTGAAACGTAAAAAACATACTTGTCCATAGGGCCGTCTAGTGATTTTTTAAAACGTCATTGGTTTCAGATTGAACCACATGAGTAGGTGCATTCATTTCCGTCTATGGTTTGGTTTACAGTTTCTCGACTGTTTGGAGACAACGCGAAGTCTGATCATACAGTACCTACCTGATGAGTGCACACAATACGAACTAGGTCGTGGGTTGTGTGAGATGGAAATGCAGGCAAATGCGGGTTTACGTCATAAGCCCTTTGGTTCAACCGATCTATATGTGTGTAGACAAACGTGATTAAACAGGTTGTTCACACAAGACTTATCAAAAGTTGTTTCAAAGCTAAAAGTATGCTTGGCGTTGTCAAATCAATAATCTGCAGGGAAACTTTTAATAATCAAAATGGGTGAACTATATTTGAGGAAGATGTGTGCAACGAAATACGCTGATTGTTACGTTTTCGATCATTTTAAAATTTAGTCAATAGGATTCCAAGTGTTTTATATTACAGATGAAAATGCTAACAAAATTTCATTAAAAATCTGCGGATTTTCCATCTTTGCAAATACTTCATGCATAAATGACAACTTATTTTGGATAATGTGATGCATTCCGGAATTCGTTTGACAGGGCAAAATAATGTGTCTGGTAACTTACATCCCGTGAATGATTAAATGATTTGTTACGGAAAACAGTGGAAGGTAATACAGGGAGGCGCAAAAATCAATATAATCTCCTGATTGAACTCGGATGAAAATTAAAAAAATTGAAAATACTTTTATCTCGGGCAACATGTCACATTAAGTTTTCCCGAATTATTGAAACAGCAAATTGTATCAGTTGAACAGGCAACAATTCTTTCTACGCATATAATGAAGATCATAAACAAAAATCGATTGATCGCGAAGAAGTTTAGATAAAAATATTGATTGATTCCAGCCTTCTTCATTTCCGTTGATAATAGTAAACAAATAAAACTTTGTCTTATTTTGACGGAAGATGCAAAATATAATCAAGATGTAAATGCTTCATTTCTGAGTGTATCCTTTTGGTTGCTTAATATGATGTTGGTAGATGAAGTAACAGACGAAGAGTTTGATAACATTGGATTTTTGTAAATATCTAACAAATTCTTGGATCTAATCCGCAGACAGGTATGGTGTCGGAATACTTTATTAATTTGAAATTCAGTTGAAAGACTCTCTTCAATGTCAGACTGCTAGTGACCCAATATACTTTAAAATGGCCCGTGCTTAAACATAGGGCAACGCTGCTTAGATTCCAGCGTATTTTCCCATACAGCTCTGTACCGGTAGAAAATCAATAATCGTAGATGATATTCATTGGCCGATGTCAACCATGGATGTATATCGAAATCACATGATGTGTTCATGCTTCGTATCATTAAAAACTCTAAACATTTCCTTTTGGGTGGAAGAATGTTTTCTGCACCGTTTAAAGCGATAAGCACTATTATGCTGATTTGCTGCATCTGTACGCTGTTGGCGCGACCTCCGTTTAGCTGCAGAGAGGAATATATGTACTTCCAAACCTTAAGATAACCAGTTACACAGTGCCTTCAAAATAAACATTCAAGCGCAATTTTGAACCAAATCGATGGGCCAATCCCATGAGCTTTCATATCTATTTTGCAAACGTATTTATACCAAAAGTGCAGCCAGTACAAAGGCTGACTTCCTGATATCAACTCTCCATAGGGTAGATCTTTTTTAACATAAGTATTTTCTATTATTTGCAATTGACCCAGCCAGCACAGGCAGAGTTGTATTAGTAGTCTGAACTTGCTCTGTGAGACAGCTTTGAAAAGACGTTACACATAATAGTTGGACTAAGATATGTAAACTGATGTAATGGTTAAAGCTGTTAAATTTCAACAGTGTTGCTGGGAAGCGAAGACTAATGACTAAAGATTTTGTTCTTATTCGTGCTGATCTTCAACCCACAGTCTGCATGTCGACAAAAAGAAAATATAGTGGCTTTGGGGGATAAGAAATGATGGCTGCCTCGTCATACATGGATCAGTACATCCCATACATTGGTCTGTGCCCGCAAACGCCTATGATAAAAAAGCTTGCAATCACAACACGTGCGTAAATAAATAATTTCTATTCTCATCCCGGCAGCGCGCTAAAGCAGCACAGCAAATGAAAATTTGAACAGCTCGGGATTATGAACACATCGTTGTTTATTGCCCCAGAAAATTTCAAAAGCATATGTAGTGCAACCCTTAAAGTGGACTGAACTATTCTCCTCAAAGTGGAAAATCCATAAAGAGTCTCATCAGTCCTGGATGAAAGCATCTATGTTTGAAAATTTTAAAAATCCTCTCCCTGCTTAATATGCCTGCTTATTAAGTCTACGGTTGATCTTTCCTTGTAGCAGCGACATTGAGACACCGAGTGATTTAAAACGTATCTATTTTGCCAGGCCTTTTTACTCAACCGTCCTTATAATCATTTTTTCCTTAAAAAATGTTCTTTATTTGCAAACCATTAAACCCTGTTAAAGAATGTCAACAATCAATTGGTTAGAGCACTTTGTTAGTGACGTTTCGCTTCTGTCACAAAAGCATAGTCAGACCACGGGTATCTGCACGTAGTGGGATTAGGCTCGAATTACATTCACCAGACTAATTTTAGGATGGCAACAAACTGCAAATGGCGCTGATTTGGTCAAGATAGACAGGCGAGATTGAGAAAATCAATGCTATATAATCCATTACTAGTTTTGGTTGTGTGTATTTCTGATCAACTTCCGTTGACCGATTAGCCTACTAGCCTAATTACGCACGCGTTAGTCTGTACCGCTGCAGAACCGGACGCCAGTTTGTGGAGATGTCTAACCGATCTACTCTGTTTCCCGTATTCTTACCAGTCTTTATTATTTCAATCACTGCATCGTGATGTATTTCCACATATAGTTTTACCCCTGCTTTATCACGTGTACATTATCAAGATCAAAACTATAACATCAGACAAGTGGGTGTTTAGCCGAGGCTTAATCTAAAATAAGTGATTGATATTCACTAGATTTTTTTAAGTTTGCAGAATATTAAATCCCGTACATATGCTGTCAACTTCAGGTAATGTGCTACATTTCAAGTGAATCTCCGTTAGATTCGCTATAACTTAAACTTAGAACTGCTAATTAATATAGAATAATCCATGATAGATCACAAAGATCACCACAAATATCGTATCGGTTTTTATATCTTCGGACAAAATAAGTTGTACACACACGGTAATAAAAAACCGAAATTCAATTTAACCTTCGTCAATTGTACCAGCTATCGTTATTCTCAAAATATTTTATTTGACAATTAATGAAAAATAACTTTTATATCCAAAAAATCAATACAATCATGTGAACTGTTCGAAACACTAAAATTTTTATCAGTCCTGATCTTCCGTGCCTCGAGAAAAGTGCCTCTTGATGAATTTGCTGAAGCTAGATTTGGCCGATGCGGGTATACGGAATGCATGTGACGAATAATTTTTGCCTGAATTCTGTTGAGGGGATTGTCTCGCATGACGTTCCTGAGGAAGTCGGGGATCGCGACCCTTGAGTTCGATCTCTCGCAAATGTGTGAGCAAACTGACAAAGAAATCTGGAATCATGTGGTTGAGAGAGGCGGATACTTCGGTGAATTTCGCGTTGTAAATGTTGGCCAGATGCTTGCCATCTGTTAATAAACGAAAACTCTTAGTTAATTTTGTTTGCGAAACCGTGCTACACATACAGCAGTCTGTTTCACTATTTACCTTCGGTCGATACTTGCCGAGCTCGCACAAGATCGGTCTTATTCGCGACCAAATAAACCAAATTTGGTACAAAAATATTTCCGGAAGTTGTAGCACGAACAGATCCGATAGCTTGTCCGAATTTGGCAGTGGGTGATAGTGCTTTGAGGAAGAGTTTGGCAGATTCGAAGCTCCCGAAATCATCGATAGCATACACAACGATAAATGCATCGACGCATTCATGCACTCGAATTTCCTGCCGTGAAAATAAATCGATGAGCTGAGCTATATAAATTAAGATTTTTGGTGAGAACGCAACGCAATTTTTAGTTCGAAATATTGTTAAAAAAATATTGATAACATTGAATTTACTTACCATTCAAAATCATATGAGGACATTGGTTTCTGTGATTCATGAAACAATGTTTTAGTCACTGTCAAAATGGGTTCGTACAAAGAGCCACTGTTTTAAAGCAAAGCATCGCAGCTTGAACCAAAACCTGCCAACTCCACATGAGTGCAAACATCCCGGAAGTTTTATTGTAAGTGCGAAGATCCTATCCAAATTTTAAGTGATAATTATCAAGCCTCTATAGGCTTCGTACAGAATCATTCTGTAATTCTCTACTTGGAAAAAATGGTTCGTTGTACGAACCCCTTCGAACAGCGTTCTTGTGTTTAGTGCCATTTTTCATATTATCAAAGATAGCAGCCAGACTTTGAAGACCCTTGTTGACAGTGTTCGTAGAACGAACTACGATTTTCATACACAGTATCACATCGTTATTCTTGATCAAACGTTTGAGACGCTCATGGAGGACCAGGGCGTTGTGTTGCTCACATCCACCGCAATTACACACCAATACCGGTTTCTAGCTGTTGCCGTCATCAGGCGGAGACTGTAAGGCTAGGTTCAGCAAGACTTGAAGCAGCGGAAAGTGGTAAATAAAGTTGGATTTTGACGCCACTGTTTGATTAAGTTCGTACGAAGAACCACGATGCTCAAACACAGAATCACACAGTGATTCGTGATCAAGCACGAGAGGCGCTCATGAATGACCAATATACTTTGTTGTAAGTGTAGTGGATGTGAGCATCAAAAAAACAGATGGCTTAATATTACTCCAATTGTTTTATGAAGTGAAGCGGTTGTGTCCAGCTGGGTTTCAAATATCATGTTACGTATCAAGCGTTACCATGCTCAACATAAGGAAAGTATATGAGAAATTCATCAATCAAATATTCAAAGAAGGAGAGGATAATATGTTTATTAGATTAACTAATTAGGTTCCTCACTACTATTTAGTGAACTATTACACCTTCCACATAGAAAGATGAGCATACTTAGCATTTATTTTGTTTTTATTATATTATTTGAATGAGAGTATTCAAGTTGACAAATTATCATGCAAAAGTTTGGATTTAATCAAAAAGGCTGTTTTGGGAGTCAGGTAAATGTCAGTAAATTGAGATATTCGTGTTAATAAGATAGAAAGAGAGTGAGAGAATACATGTTTAGTGGGACTTAAAAATCTAGCGGAATGGTTAATAAACATGCGAAGCATCCAAAATTAATCAGATTGGAATGGTTAAACTTGATGACAGATTCAGAGAGTACATTCCGCATGTTTACTTTGAAGACAAATATGATGGTATAAAGCGCGTGCGTACTAAATACTTTATTTTTCAAAATTGAAACCTGGACCAGCCACACAAGACACGAAAAAAGCTGAATGCTTTCCATTTGAGAAGCATCCGTCGTATCTTGAACATATCGTGAATGGACAAAGTGTCTAATGCTGAAGTGCTTTCAAAAGCTAGAGTATAGAACAAATTCACACTACTAAGTCAGCGCCATCTGCGGTGGCATGGTCAAGTCTACAGGATAGAAAATTGTCGGGAGTTTCACGAAGCAAACTGTTCATCGAATAATTAATACGTACTTGAGGCCAACCATGGAGTATGCGGTTCAGGCTTGGTCACCCTGGCTACAGAAGTATATCAGCCTCTTGTAGAGAATATATCATCGGACCACCAAGCTCGTACGTGGTTTAAAACATAAACAATTCGAAGGTCGGATTACAAGCCTCAATATCTTCGACTCTCGCTACCGCCGTCTTAGAGGCGACTTCGTCAACTATTCACACGACTCCACCACGAACAAGCCGGAGCACAGTACTTATTCTTCGAGGCTGAACTGTCGAGGGTATTTTTATTCTGTACGTGTATGTTTTACTTGGAACTCCCTACCCCGTAACGTTGCACATTCACCCAACTTGGATATATTCAAATCGAACTTGGACAATTCATGTCGACCAATCTAAACATTGAAACAATATATTCTGCATCATAAAGCTTTGAACCAATGCATCGAAGTAAACTATACATATTTATTCTATCAAACCGGTTGAAAACAATTTCTGCTCTATGTATTTTTACGTGATTCCTGAACTAATCAGTAGGCAAACAAACCCCGTTTTACTACCTATGTTATTGCAATTCGCATATTATTCTGTGGTTTTTGTAAAGCTATGTGCTTTTTAGACAATTAAATTGAATTGAATTAAATTGAATTGAGAAAACCGCACTCGTGGTTCAAAGAGGTTTGCAAAAGAGATATGAATGCTCTTGTCATTAAGCCTACACGTTGGGAAGTACTTGCTGTTGACGGCTCACTTTGCAGGCATTGTGGAAAGCGATATCTTTAGGCTGGGAAAGAGCAGATATTTATCTCCTCTGCTAATCCTAGACTAAGCCGTCCGTGTGCATTTGCCTTCGATCAGCCGATTACTGCTAATCGCTGTGTGCGCTGTGGGAGATTGTTCCTCCCGAATTGGACTGTTCAGACAGTCAAAGAGCTGTGCAACATGAAACAATCATGCGATTGTGATGTACATCCATCCGCGGTCGACATCGACCGAAGAAGACCAACAGAACACAGAATTTTGCTAGAATTTTGCCTGATATATTCTCCTTTGCAACTCTTGCATTCCTTACGGATGAAGTAATGAAGTGTCTTATTTGAAAACATTTGCATTCAATTATTCTAATGCGAATAAAACATTTCCGACTTTCTGTGACACACAACTATTTACACTCCTTAATCGGTTTTCTTATTAACAGAACATTACTCAAAATTTTATGAATTAGATCTACTGGTTCGAGAAACACTGATTAATTTGATTCGAGAATTGTTGAGAAGAATCAATTAAACGAAGTTTTGATGAAGATACAATTTTGCTACACCCAGGACGAATAAACGAAAAGTACACTATTCCAATGGCAATATTGATTAAAAACTATGCCATGCGGAACTTCATGGATGACAGATTGCAATGCATGCTTATCTGTTATCAAATGCAAACAAATTGACAAATATTGTTCGATCAATTTCGATAATTGTTGAAACAAAATGTATATGCCCCAGTTGCTAAACAAATTAAAAGTAGATATCAAAAGTATTTTGCAAATTATTTTTCGACTTATTGGTCTAAATGTTACCCTAGTAACGTAAGGCTTATCTGTGTTGACAATTGCTTGGAGCGTTTAGGATAACCTAAGGATGAGATTGAACACTCTTTTCAAAAGCTAACTAGATTGAAACCGTATTTACATTCACATATGTATTTTTGTTCATGCTGTCCAAGTTTGTTTTATATGGTACTATCTGATCCCACATATCATTTGTGCATCAAGCCTTAACATGTTCAAGGCTGAACTTCTCAAGCATATGTTGACCAAATCTAACCTCGCACCTGAATACATAAGCTGACTTTCCGTATTGACGAAACATCTTTGTTGTTTTTCTGCATTCTCTATATTCTAATCTATGGTTACTGTGAAGTATTTACTTTTGGGACCATTAAAACTCTGAATTAATTTGAATAATGACATCTCCATGTGCTTGGTCGTGCCAACCTTATCCAACGGTGGATTACAAACGCTTCCAACTCAATTACAACCTCCATAAAACATGATGATTATACGACCTGTGAAGCTAAATGAACTAAATTTCAACTCGAATTATCATGCGAATATCTCACGACAAAAATCAACCTACATTATTTTCCTCGAAATTTTCTCCAGAGGAATCTACAAAATTCACCGTGTAAACGGCATCCCCAAAGGTAGCCGTGACAGAATATGAATTGCCACCATCCGCAGCCTCTTCAAGATCACCTGGAAAATTTCGTAAATACATTCTATGAAATCTGAACAACTTCATCAAGCAGTTTGCTAACATGTTGTTGATTATTCAGAAGAAATATATTTGAAAAATCACGCAATGGCTGTACTCAAGTTTAACGTGTGGGCTAGGTTATTGATTTATGACCATTTCCGGATGCCAGCAAAATCCAACAACGTTGTCTTCTTCGGTTATTTAAGAAGAATAATTCAAAATCGGACCTCATGGGAACGACTGCGTAATTTGAGTATTCAACGCTGGGTGAAAACAGACTAAGCAGCTGAAAACATTTGTTAGATTTGATTAAAAATTTCCGATATTTGCCAGCGAAACACTTGAATAGAGCGAATTATTTCCTTCATCGGCTCTTGTTGAGCAGGACGCGGAAACTGGCCAAGCGAATGTCTGATCATCACCAATTTGGCTCAGCAAAGTTTGTTCTAAGAAGGTAAGTAATTCTATTCTAAACAAGTTGCGCTTGTATGCCACTGTTGGGTGAGGTTGGTACGACCAACCTGATCAATCACATGAGCCCACACTCATGTAGACTGGGTGTGTGTGTGATGGAGATGCATGCAAATGAGCTTTTATGTTCATGGTCATGGGTTTTAAACCCAGTCTACATGAGTGCGGGCTCATGTGATTGAACAGGTTGGTCGTACCAACCTTATCCAACAGTGGCATACAAGCGCAACTTGTTTACCATTCTTCCACTGTTTCAAGCGCATGCGGATCCTGATCCTACTATCCCTACCTGATGAGTGCAAACAGAACGAAACCGGTCGTGGGGTGTGTGTGATGGAGCTGCATGCAAATGAGCTTTTTATTCTATTCTAGTTCATCCGATTGACACGGGCCATCGAGTAAAACATGAGGGAGCGCTCTCGGTTGATTAAACAGCTACTCATGTGTCACGAAAAGTTGGTGGAGATATCTTGCGGACAGCTGAGGCAATTGCAAACGAAACGTTCAGACCAAACTTATGCGCACAAAAGCGATACGTTTCTTACTTATCATTGTCTTGACCAACATCTACATTGACCGGATCACTTTATTTAACAACAGGTGGTTGATGTTAATCAAATCCATTTCTAATTTCTTACGCTCGTATTTTAGACCTTGGTATCAAATACCGGAAATGAAATCTTTCGTTCTATTCAAGTTTATCGCTAGATTTTTTATTCCGATACACAGGAAACGAGATGGTGGAATAATTGTGGTTCTAATTTGCAGCAGATTAAAAATAAAACAACTGCATTCAGATCGATGTTTCTGAATTTCAGCTTATAACTATTCTGCTTTGAATTGAGTGCACTAGGGTATTAACTCACTGTAACTGAGTATTTAACCCGACTATATATAACAGTAAATTTAATTACTGACGTTGAATAATGAATTAATTTTCACTGAATATCATATGATATTCGTTATGATGAAGGCCTTTTGGAACGACAAATTCTTGTATCTTGAATCACTATTCTTTGATTCCAATGCGTTTGCAACTTTTGATTGTACGGCGAAATTCTAACGCTAAAAGATAAATCATTGTAGAAAAGTTAATTAGTAGTGGGCTAAAAATCGTTTGTTTATCACGCTTTAGTTTCACAATAGGATATTATCCAAGATTATACTGAACCTGATCTTACTGTCTCCACCTGATGACGGCAAACAGCCAGAAACCGGTAGTGGAGTGTAATTTCGGGGGATGTGAGCAACACATCACTTAGGATATTATTCAATTGTTACAGTGATCTAACGATGGACACATATTGGGATAAAACATGCGTGCATTTCTATGAAAATATTCGTAGCTTACATTTTTTTAAAATTAAAGTTACATTTATTATTGCGATTTCGTCACGAGCCGTATGATATGCTATTATTTCCGTTATCGTTAAACAGATACGCAACGATTGCTGTGATACAATCTCTCTAGTGTGTATGGCTGGATGCACAGGTCATTTTTTCCGAAAATTTCCCTATCATCGACTACATATATATGTACGCATTTTGAGGAATCTCAAATGGTTCAAATCTACTTATCATTTGAAATCACGTGAAACCTGACCCTACTATCCACGTGATCAACGCTAGATTATGTTTCATCTTTGATACCTGTAATAATGATAATTCAGATAGGAAATTCATTAATATATGTGACTAGAAAATTGGTAAGCCTTACTTGTTTCTGGATTTCTCACATCCAGCGTGGTTAGACGTCGACACAATGCGGTTTTACCCACACCACTTGCGCCAAAAAGTTGAACTTGATAGTAAGTCAGTCCTGGATCATCCGCTTTGATCGAATCCACCGAGATTGGCATTCCAAGGGGTGCGGATGAATCTTCTATCGCAATAGGATAAGCCGGCAACATAGGTATTGATTTTGGTGGTGTACTGGATAATACTTGTTGATTCCTGTGGATTAATGAATAACTTAATGTTGGCGCGATTGGTTTTCTCTCAAGACTGACCAAGTTCCCCCGATCTTCTTCTGTGCTTGCTCTTCGTAATTGTCCTCTAGCTGGTGCTCTCAAATATTCCTTCACTTCAGGTTCTTTTTGACTATAGGAAAAGTATGTTTCTTCACCGGACGTTCGCATCGAATGACTCCTAGTTGTTCGAAGGTGTCGGACAGAACTATGCGGAACTTCCAAATTCATATTCAACCCTGAAATTTTAGATCCCACTGGAGAATGGGCAATTTGGCAAAAATAATCGAATTCATCAAGCGCAGTTTTTTCCGGGTCGCTTGAATTACACTGGAACGATCTGGGTTGTCTTGTTAATTTATGCCTTGCGTGGGTCCTACTAGGTTTCGGAGATCCGGTTTGAAGGGGTTCTGAGTTATTGGCAGATTGCATCTGTGACAAAAGTGGGTAAGAATGCTTTCTTTCGGGAATCGCGGATGGTTTGGTGAGTAAGTTATTGAGATGACTAGGTGATACTGGAATTTCTTTTCTCACCGGGGTTGAAGAATTCGAGTCTTCTGAATCTTCGTAAAACGGGCTTATTTCGATCGAGGGTGTCACTAATAGTTTCCCTTTGCACGGTGTGTTATTCGACGAATTAAAATTACCCTTAACAGGTTGATTAAACCGTTCAGCTCTCGGCGATACAGGATTTGAATTGTGTAGTTTTTCGAAATTATTTTGGGCGTGAAGACGATTTTCAAAGCTTTTTGCTCGCAATACCTTATTAGGCTTGTTCAGTAATTTTTCTGTCGAATGAACTGCTGCATGCTGCGATTGATCAACATTAAACGTTCGGGCAATTCCTGAGTATTTAAAAGTATTCTCATCCAAAAAATTCACACCTTCTGTTTCGTCAGATGAAGTGACACTTCTCAATGAATTAGAGACGGGCGGTTGCCTGCTCGCTCGGTCAGTTGTCGGTCGGACAGACTTGCACGACTCTCTCCACTGTTGTGCTCTCGTTAACCGATTATCCGGAACTGTACCAGCGCGACCAATAGAAGATCGACCTTGAAGAGGATATGATGCGAGGATTTAGATCCAATCAGAATTGAGGAATAAGTGATTTAACAAATTGGCATAAAGGTTGTGCTCACTTACCGCGAGTATGTTGGCGATGTCGAACATTTAAACTTAGCGGATAAAATACCCCAGTAATTTGTAAAATACCAATGAAATATATGTAACAATATATTGCATTCAAGAAAATATGTAACTCGGTTCTGATAAGGATTGAACAATTAATGTTTTTAATCCATGCGCGGTGAACTGTAAATCATATTTCTATATTGCATATCGAAGAAAACTGATATTAGGAAACATGTAATTAGAGGAGGAGAATAAAGTTTCTCGTACTTATAGAGCTAATTTAACATTGGGCTAATTTCAATTTAACCGGTCACAGAAAACAAATATATGACATATATGAGATTTGATTCCACGATTCAACCTATATTTGATCATAGTGATTTGAAACGCTTATGCCTTCAGACTGTTTAAAAAGTTCAGATATTACTCAATATCCATTATGTTTCAAGTATTATTCAATTTTTAATGTCTTCAATCCGTTCTAGTGAATATTAAGAAAGTGATACAAAAGTGAATATCACTCTTAACCGTTGCGTGTTAGAAGCTTTTGAAATTCACCTAAGCGACAACAACGAGTTATTGCTCCAATGCTGTTCAGCATTTTATTTCTTTTGCTGACTAAGCAAGCTTTAATGACGAGAACATAAAATATATACCTACGAACTCGTTGTGACAGTAACCGTTGCTACCTGAGTCGGTTTGAAGCATAAACCAAAGTACTGGATACGCGAATCCGTGAACTACGCTTTGACGAATACACAGGCTTCATTGCTGGCTCTAAAGAGCCCCTCCAGCCGCTCATTGACTGATTTCCGCTAATATGCAAAGAAGTTAGATTTAAGATTTGCATGAACCAAACCAAAGGTTTTGATCAAGGGACTGTATTGCATCCTTCATCACTGTTGAGTAATGTCAACTTGAACCAGTGCATTGTTCCACACATAGTGTTTTACAACTATTGCGGCGAACCTCTCGCTATAACGCCCAAGTTGAGAGACGGATTAGCATAACAACCACCAGCTCACTCAGTTTAAACTCCCGTCGCCGAGGCACCCAAACTTCAACGTGAAGAAAAATAATGAAGGTTTACATTGTGCCTGTACGGATAGCTTAGTGTATGACGAAGAAACCTGGATCATCTACGGGTGACACGAAAGAAAGCTCAATGTTTTCAACTTATGACGCATCCATTGCAAGCTGAAAAAATTAACGAATACCGAAATGCTTTCTAAAGTCCGTCTATATAGCAAGTTCTGCTCACTACGACAGTGTCGAATTATATGGCTGGTTAATGTGTACAGAATGGTAACTGGTCGTATTTCGAGAGATCGCACTAAAGAGAGTTGAAATCACAAAGTGTTTATCGAGCACGCCGTACTTATGGTAAGATTACGTTTGCAAGAAAAAATACAAACCGCCATAGTGAAGCGTGAAAAAAGAAAATACTACTCTCATATGCTGGCGTAGATCACGCAGACAGCATGCAAATACTCGAGATCGACCGAATAGTCTATCTATCTATCTATCTATCTATCTATCTATCTATCTATCTATCTATCTATCTATCTATCTATCTATCTATCTATCTATCTATCTATCTATCTATCTATCTATCTATCAGTCAATCAATCAATCAATCAATCTATCTATCTATCTATCTATCTATCTATCTATCTATCTGTCATTCTGGTGACAATGAAATCAGATATAATTAAGCACTATTCGAATGTAACCATATTTCTTATCTTGAAGCAAGAGTAATTGAAACCAATCCAATATTATCTCATCAACTTGTATCAGAAACCCCGGTTACAAAGAAACTTATTCTACTGAATTCTTGCTTCGTATTTGCACCTTTTACCCTTTAATGTTATGGCAGGATAAGTACTACGATTTGTCGTAAATAGATATGGGTGTAGTTTTGATCTACACTAAAGCGTATGAGAAAAGGCGTTTAATCCATTATCAAAATCAAACATCTACAATGTTGAATCCGTCTGCATTCGAGCCCTCGAGAGCAACCGAACTTAATTTCGAATATAGTCATTCACAAAAAGTACATGATTACTTAAGAGGTAAAATAACCATTACTGAAAGCGGAATTATCATGACGAGATAAGGTTTTCATAACGTTTTTCGAAGACATGTCTTAAGAAATGATTAATATTTTGTATATCGTATTTATAGATGTAATGAATTAGGAATTTTTGCTTTTCATTAACGCTTCTCAAGGTTGGCACATCATCAAATATCACGATGATCTTTCAACATAATCAAGCGCAATTGTTTCCCGTTTATTTATTTATTTGACAAAAATCATGAAAACTCCTTAGTACGATCAACGAGCCCTAAAATTGAGTTGAGAAGCAACACCGCAATTTCAGAGAATATGAAAGTGTACGATATTATACCACAGATGGATAAATTTAGTACGACCAACCACTTATATCACATGTGGCCGCACGTATGTGGGTGTCGTTGAACCCATAGATTTAATACAAAAACATTCATTTATATGCATTTCCAGCGCAAAAACCGGCCGATAGGTTTCGTGCTGTCTGTACTCATTAGGTAGGTACAATATGGTCAGCATCCACATTACTTGAAACAGCGTAGGAACGCTAAATTGGTTTTGCGCTGCTGTTGGATAAGGTGTATATGACATGTTCGTTCAATCACATGTGCCCACACACAATTGGATGTGGCTCAACGCATACGTTTTCAACGGGGACACACAAGCACATATCATACTTACTGTTTCAAGGCATGTTGAACCTGATCGTACTGTATTTACTTGTTGAGTAAAAACAGTGGGAAACCAATCACGGGTTTTGTGATGGAAATGCATAAAAATGAACATTTTTGATTCCGGTGAATATAGTTTACTGATTTGAGATTTACTCCAAGCTAAACACTCTTTGGACACACCTGAAACCGTTGATCTTGATAACAAGAAGTGATAAGGAGGGGCTAGAAAATAGGCAAATAATTCGAAATTTTATTTTGAATAAAACTTTGTAAAATAGACTACTAATCAGTAGGTCAACGATAGAACTTAAAATCAGTAATTACGGAACTTATCGGGGGTAGCTTGAGTATCCTAATAGCAATAACACTAATCTTATATTAAGTAAATATGTCATTTTTTCAAGAAAAGTTTGAATTTGTTTTTCCCCAATTGATGATTTTCTTGTCAATTTCTCGCGTTTTCCTTCTTTATATTTTGATACTAAGTTAAATTAAAAATATGACGATCCACTAGCTATAAAGTCTATTCCAGTCACATTGTGACATAGTACGCGCTACAAAATATGTTGTCATGCAAGTCAGTTGTTATCGATAACATATAGGTTGACATCAGATTAACTCTGATGAATGGACGACAAATGTTTCCGGGTTTAATGTTTATTGAGTTTTCGAACCCAAATTCGAGAACACCCAATAGAGTCACTATCATACCGCGTATTCTATCCAGATGTCCCCTACTTCACACTTCCAAACTGAGATTATTGTGGAATTCTACACAAGGGAGAACGCCGATCAGACCAAGCGTTTATCGCCAACTTGACCAAGAATCATACATAGTCGGAGGACCGAATAATTACAACGGTCAACTTAAGTATGTCGGCAACACTTGCTTGTTGAAACTGATTGATCAAGCAATGTCTTACCAAATAAATCACGACGAGGCATCGCTAAGTTAGACATTTATACCAACACGATAGAGTTTACATTGTTCAATACCTACTACTTTTACTGAATCGGATGCCACCCGGTCCGTCTCCATGCCTTTTTTTGGCTACTCAAATTTTTCCATGTCACTAGTTAGTTAAGATCTTGTTGCTTTTGTGTTGCACCATAGGGTAGGGTTTTAAATATTATTTGAGAGACCTCTATTGAAAATCTGCGGTAGTAATATTTGCGCGACTCTTAGTGATTAAAAAATATTTCCTATGAAATTTCTTTTCCATTCAAGGTCTAATTCAATGACGAAAGTTAAATAAAAATGTTGAACCTTGACTTAAAAATACCAAGTACCGAAAATTTTGAGTCACCAACTCATCTACAGCTTATTGCTGGCAACGTAGATGATGCAAATTTGTGACATATATTTCGATACATTAAGCAACACGGAATCGTTTAAAAGATGCTAATTTTCGGCAAGATCTCTTTGCGTTTCTGGATCAAGTTTCAAAGTTTCATTAAGAGCATCAAATATGGTTGCATAAAGAACTGATTTGCTTCCACAAAAGCGATTTAATTATACACAGGGCAATTGACAACCGTTTGATCAACTTATGATAGCAAAGCTAACAAATTTGTGTGATTGTTAATTGGTAGAAATTAAACTTTGGTATTTTAGCTTGCTTGATACTATTTTCAAAATCACGAATCGGTCAAAAACAAGACCATCAACCTCTTGAATTCAACCGAACAATCGAGTTGTGAATAAGAATAAAAATTCAAGTTTACACATCACAAAGAAATCAATCCAAATTTTTCTTTCTTGTCGCTACGTTTGAACAAATCATTGAACACTAAATATGTTTTTTCCCCAGAGACACTCGAAAAGTCGAAATTATCGGTCGTTTTTCAAAGAACATCATCTAAAGCTAAAGTAAGATCTCATAATACAGCAAAATGAGTTAAGATAGAAAAACTTTCACTTATCCCATAATTACTTTTTCGTTAATGCTGAAGTACATTTTTGATTTTTAAAAACGTAAGATTTATTGTATCAATGGTAACTTGAATTGAAGAAATACATTTCCTGTTGCATAATATTCAACGGCAAACGTCTTATCGACGGCCATCAGTGGCTGCCATACTACCCACGCTTACCATCGAAATATATCGGATTGTGCAAAGTCAAACTGATTATTTACTATTCGAAACGTTCCAGCATATTGCCAATTTGTTTATCAACGTAGATATTTGGAAGATTGCCTTTTTCTCATACCACATGTGCTAACGCTAAACTGTCAATCTATTGTATATTTATATGCAAAGTCCCTCTACTACTACTACTACTACTACTACTACTACTACTACTACTACTACTCCTACTACTCCTACTACTACTACTACTACTACTACTACTACTACTACTACTACTACTACTACTACTACTACTACTACTACTACTACTACTACTACTACTACTACTACTACTACCAAAGCCTTTTTCTGTACGTGAGATGTTTAAGCTTTAGCGTGGATATATGTGGTTGTTGTATTGTCGGAAAATATTAAAATCAAGCCGGTGGTCACTGCGTATTGATTCTACATCTCTAGTCTGTTACATACAACAGATCAAGCAGTGATAGAATTTATGAAGCAAATTCATTCTAATCAGCTTTATTTCCTGTTAATTAGGACTGAGCGTATACGGCAACAGTTTGTGATCATGTATCTGCAATACAGTATTATAATGGCCAATGGCAATAGGTTTCATTCAAGCCCGTTTCTTGACCTTTAATCGGTATACTACATGGCGGGTGTTTCTTAGCTAAAGTGCCCGTAACCATGGGTTAAAAGTCGGCGTATTACGGGTCATCTGGCGACTTAGGAAGAAATTTGTCAAACCAGTCCTTCAAAAAACTCTTTATTTTCAGAGAAATAAGTATTTTTAGACAAAATAAATTATGTTACCGGATAAAATAGACATCAAATTATAATTTTCTGTAAAAAACTCAAAACATCTTAAACCTGAACCTTGGTTATACTGATACCATTGGTTTGACGAAGTCTGTGTCATAAGCGAAGCATTATAAAAAATCTGTTCTAACCAATTCATTGCAAACTTTCTTTTCATGACCCGATCCGTCTCAAATATTTGCGAATAAGGTTTTTTCAAGGATTTAAGGTCTCATGGATATATAGTAAAAACGTTAATAATTTACAACATCACAGGATTGCGGTATGAATGAAAATGTGAAAAATATATTAGTATAAAAGATAGAGTCTGTCATATGTCAGGCTCATGAATGATGCTTTTTTGTCCAATTTCCCTTTAAACATCGTCAGGCAAGGAGAGTCCACCACATGTTGTGGTACGGAATTCCAAAAATGGCACCGACAATCAATATGGGAACGTGAGAGACTTAAAGTGTTAATGTAAGTCCGCATGCCACTTTCTCATCACACACACCAACCAATTGTTTTAGTGCATTTCATGCGGTAGATATAATTCTATAGGTCAGAATAATAGCGCGTTGTATCCTTCTTTTGACAAAAATCACACAGACTCAGCCGTCAAAACTTTCGGCATAAGAAACTTTGCGACGAACCATCACCAACTTCGTTTCTCTTTAATAGATTTTATCAAAGCGAGCAATATCTTTTCACAGCCAAGGAGCCCAGACCTCTACCGCATACTCCATTGAAGGGCGAGAGTAGACGTTCATTATCCTCGGTAACGTTACCAGTGAGAATCATCTAAATATTCTTCGAAAGTTACCTAACAATCTGCTGGCCTGTCGAAATGTATTCTGGCGGTGAAACGTATTATTCAGATTTTCACTAATCAATACTCCAAGATCGTTTTCCAACTAGCTCCATGCCAAGTTTTCAGTTTGCAATCGGAATGTTCAAGAAACATTCTCGACAAGGTAGAGCATCTTTATTTTCCGTATGTTGAATGTCATATCATTAATGGCCACACTATTGTACACGTTTTCCAAATCCATTTGCAGTTTCTCACAGTCATCTGCAGAACTGATTAGCGTCCAAAATTTTATATCATCCGCGAACAGGACCATTTTGATGATATGATGGGGTAAATCGCTTATGTATAATAAAAAGAGGAGCGGGCCTAGCAAAGTTCCTTTTCAGGACTCCGCTGGTGGTTTTGAACTTTTTGGATAACATCCTGTTTATTCTAACTCCTGCGTTGCAATCTGACGGGTATTCGGACAACCATGAGAAAAGTGGTTCACATATCCCTAAACGCATCAGTTTTTAAAGAAGCAAATGATGATTGACTCTGTCAAAAGCTATAGAAATGTCTAAGTATCAGACGTTAATATAATAACTACTATCCAACTCCTTCGTCCAGTTGTCTAAAGCGATGAAAAGATTCGTTAGACGAAGGCGATGAAATCGGAATCCATACTGGGAAAAAAATTACGCAATTTTTTCCATCGAGTAATTTTGTTTCAAATAGTGATTTAGTGCAGATCGACTTGATAAAAGCTAATAAAAACGTCAGCAAAACTGAAAGAATTCATCTAACAAAGCTTTGTGCTAATACCAATGCGTTCGAAAACGTTCAACTTTGAAAACTTCGCCTTATTGCAGAAGGAATTCCATTGTTAAATGAATGAAACTGAGGTATTTAACAATCTAATGCAATGTTATTATCAGGGCAATATAAAACAACAACTTATTAAAATTTTAATCAGCCGAATTTTATTTTGTCCGCGTAAGTCACGTACCACATTTTAATACAAAATAATGATAAAATATGAGCTATCCGTGTAATAAACACTAATTGTAATTACGACAACGATGTCACACACATAAGGTTGACGACTTCGTGACAGTAATTACCGTTCCAGACGTTGAAAATAAAATAATCATACTAAAATGCGTAATTTATCTCCGACGATAATAAAATATCGTTTTGAAAGAGTAATAAAATTGCGCGAAAGTCGCTTGTTAGTGGTTATGAATGACAGCAAATAGATGTTTTGTGTATTTTTATACAATTGAAATTACGTTAAAAGATTATTTTAGTATTACATTTTGTAACGTTTTAACTGCATAATGTTTGTTGCTGATAAGGAATTGGGGAGTTGGTCGACGGATATTTGGGGATTTTGGTTGAGTGAATACTTCTTTCCAAACAATCACAATCATAGGAACCAAACCAGTTGCATCTATTTAAATAAAATCCAAAAAGATAAACGTATTCTATAATATACCATATTATTCTATATGCGCAATGGAGGAACAAAATAAAGTAGAATGAACGCATTTCCAGTACATATAAAGAGGAACATCGAGTAAAAATTAAAGTTTTCTTGGAAGAACGAAAAAAATTTAAAATGGTCGATTATAAGAATGCATATTTTTCATTTACGGAAAAAAATTCATGCATCGGAAGAAACAAATAATATAAACATTGATATTTGGTTCGATACATTTGTTTATCTGTGTTGCGACGAAACGTCCGACAGCGAAACTCATATCCGTTGTTTTCCAGCCTAAAAACAGAGTTACACAAGCCCTCGAACTTTCCATACAGGACTTTAAAAATGCTAATTTCGTTTTATCAAGGGATTAGTTTACTCAATTTCCAATTTGAAGAATCCAAATTTACGATCGATATTTTTCGTAAAATGTTTTGCAGTCGAATGCTGAATGCTTTATCAGTTTTATTGGGGATCATGCTGTTAAATTTTTCCAATTCAGCGAATTCACATAAAGATTGCAAGCAAATCAATACCGCTTAGAGTTCCACATCCGGTTTCGAAACAAATTAGCGTTCTGCAGTCTGATATTTTTCGAGTGTTGGGAGAAAAATTGCAGACCGGCAGCTATTACCATGTTAATTCAACACAACTGGTCATCGTATGAAATTTTCAAAATGTATTTCTCAGGTACTAAACCTGGAGAGTAGATTTTATTACCTCCACCTTAGAGGTTCAATGAAAAAATTATTTACCGTCGCAAGTGTACGTTCGTTTATTTCAGAATGTGAATTTCGTTCAATTAAATCAAATACGTGAATTAAATATTCATTATATGTTCATGTTCCACATTTCTGCGGTTTCACACTGAGAAGATAAGATAAGCGTACACGATAACTTTTTTCATTGCATAAAGATGACAGTGTGTTTGTTACATGCCCATAAATCACGTTTTAGTACCTTCGTTTTCGCTGAAAATGGACGACTTGATTGACTCTTAAGCACATATTTTCGTGGAATTTGGGTCGTTAGTAAAATCAAATTGTGTTTAGTCGTGATGCACGATCTTGTACGATACCCAAGCTTTTTTATCCAATAATCTACTGAGGGAAAATCTTCAGAATGCAGCGTTGAACAATTAGCCATTAGTTATAATACTTGCATGCAATCCAATCACACCCACCCACCCCACGACCGGTTTCTTGCTCTTCGTACACATGAAGTAGGGTTAGTAAAATCAGGACCCACGTGCCTAATGAGAAATGGTTGACACGTTGTGAATGTGTCTGCCACTGATGAATGAAGGTCGCATGAACAATTGGTTTAATCACGTGTGCCCCAAAACTTGTAGATAATTTAATCCCATGGGCATGAACAAGAAATACGCACTGTTTCAAGGCAAGTGAATCCTCATAATACTGTTCCGACCTGATCAGTGCAAACAGCACGAAACCAGTCGTGAGGTGTGTTTGATGGAAATGCATGAAAAGGAGCATTTTTGTTCATGGTAATGTGTTTATCCCGTATATACATGTGTTTGGAAACACGTGATTGAACAGGTTGTTCGTACCAACCTTATCCAACAGTGGCATACAAGCGCAGCTTGTTTACAATTCTTCCACTGTTTCAAGCGTATGCGGATCCTGATCCTACTGTCCTTACCTGATGAGTGCAAACAGCACTAAGCCGGTCGTGGGGTGTTTTGTGTTAAGGAAAACCACGAAAATGGATATTTTGTTTCATGGTTATTGGTTTAACCCCATTAAACATGTGATGGACACTTGTGATTGAACGGGTTGTTCGTACCAGCTTAAACCAACAGTGGCATATGATTACATTTTCACCAACCGCGTATCATTCACTAAAGTAAGCTCCAAGATGGTTCAATAAAACACCCAAACGTGTTAAGCTGTAAGATTCAAGATTCAAAAATTTATGATCACAAAAAGCACATAGCTTCACAATTACCATATCATAGTAAATATACGTTCAGGAAATAGGTATAAAATAAACATGTAATGTCAAGTATAGTCAAGTTGTATAGTTACCATGAGTCAATGCGCAGGTGTCGTCAAATCGTTAAGCAACAAATACGTATCCGAATTTCGAATGAACGTTTCGATGCTGGGAGAGATTACACGAGTTTCGGGGAGGGAATTCCAGAGGAAACAGACACGTACACAATAAAAATATCGGCGACAGCTGTTACGGGAGTGGGGAATTTGCAGTGTCGCTGAGTGGCAGCGTGTATGACGTGACTCAAGGTATTCGAATAAATGTTTTAAGGGATGATGTGGGGTATTTAATATTTTATATGTTAGTATCACATCGATTCGAAGGCTTTACCCAACAGTGGCATACGTGCGCAACTTGTTTACAATTGTTCAACTTTTTCAAGCGTATGCGGATCCTGATCCTACTGTTCTTACCTGATGAGTGCAAACAGCACGAAACCGGCCGTGGTGTGTGTGTGTGTGATGAAAATTCATGAAAAATGTGATTCTCGTGTTTACACCCATGGGTTAAATCCACTAACGTGATTGAACATGTTGATCCAGCAAGCCTAAACCAGCTGTGGCATACACGTTCACATATTGACAAATAGTTAGTTATTAGTGAATTTTTTATTATTGTATTTAAATGTCATATTCATTTTTTATAACTGAGATTGAATGCTCATACTATTTTAGTACAACGGAAAGTATTCACAATTAAACAACATTTAAATTACGTGATATTTGAAAAGACTGTCGGCCATATTGAAAAGTTTCAGACAGCATGGGATTTGAGGCAGATAAATAGAATGAAACTTTGTTGTCTTCAAGTTGAAGCATGTATTCGAGTGAATAGGACCGAATATATTTTATGTATTATTAGCTACGTAGATAAAAATCCCATGGCACACAAGGAAAAAGGATTTGACCAATGAAAACCAACGTTGCAGCTTACAATCGCATGTTCCGCTTGTTCGTAAAAATTAAAAAAATCTGGGATTGATTTTAAAATGAACACAATCTAACCATAATAATCAATCCTTAGAAATATAAAGTTAAATATCTAGGTATAGTTCTTGATAAATTTTAATTTAATGTCTGAAACAGTGGAACAAAATCGATTAATTGGGACAAAAAATAAGTCACTAAAAGTAATCACGTGAGTCGTTTAATTACGATTCTATACAAGCCGATGAATCATACATTAAATTTTGCAGACGTTTCCTGATTTCACTAAGAGAACAAAACGTATTTCTTCTATTTCAAACCAGACAAATTATTTGTGAAAGCGGTTGAAATTGCTCATACCATGGCATATGAGCACAACCTAAACATTAATTTTTTTATTTTAACTAAAATTATTGAATAATATTCTTCAAATTTTGTAAAATCTAAAATTTTATTGATCGCTTGTGGGCCGAATATCCCTTAGCACTAGATGGCTTGTTTTTCTGATTTTTAAATCGATTAGTTTTAATTAGGTGAAGCTGAAGGTGGAAATTCGTTACATCACTGACTAATCATGCGATTGTGATGTACATCCATGGTCGACAAGGAGGCCAACAACTGTAACAAGTAATTAATGCCGAACTCTTTTAGGATGTTTTTATTGAACCACGCGAGAAAATTGACTTTTCATGGTTGGTTACTTTAAAACAAAAAATGACCTTCGATTTAAATAATTATATTGGAATTTTAATCTGATTTTATTGGTTAGTTAATTGTGTTTTGAGTCAGAATATGTTAAAAAACTGTTAAATTCGACATGATATCGCACTCAGTGTTTTTAACGAAAACAATCCCTAACAGAAGGACATCAATTGGCCAATAAAAAGAATGTATTAGCTGTGTTTTTAACGAAAACAATCCCTAACAGAAGGACATCAATTGGCCAATAAAAAGAATGTATTAGCTGTGATCTATTTTAGTTGAATTTTAATTTTTTAATAGATAAATTATTTATTAAGAATTCTACAAGTCTTAAACTAAATCATTGTGAGAATTAAACTATATAGATTTGATTCTATGTATATGTTGTACATTTGAATTCTCTCGACACTATATATTCTTTAGATATAATCGATTAGGTATCGCGATTTAAACCCGAACTTTGTTAGAGAAGATTTTTATGCAGTTGGTTTTAAATCTAAACGTTTCATACGAAGCAAAAGAATGACAAATTAGAGAACGAATGGTGGCACATATTACACAAGCAGCTTGGGCGTAATTGAGTCAACGCCTAGATCCAGGTCCAGTTGCGCCAAGCGTTTCTGGTCTCATGTTTTGCCATTCTTAGGTGACTGCATAGCTGCTACATTTATGTACCGGTACGCGGATGGCACTCATTACGATGAGGAACATTTTTAAAAATCGCGACGGCATTTTGGAAACACGAAACCTCTTCAAAAAATGGTAATAGTATTTGAAGTGGACTAAGGCGCTCGTTACATTAAACATGTTTAATTCATTGTTTATTTGCAACAGATTTTTTACCTCAGTTGAATCAGAAACAACACAATGTAAAATGAGACCGCGTATATATTTGAAATGTTCAAAGATAGACTCAGAAATTGAAGTTAACGCTATCTTTCACAAATCAATTCCTTCAATTGTTGTGAAAAATGTTATCAATTCTTTATGTCTGGAGCTGGAGTCCTTATTACGAAAAACCAGCATGCTGGTAACTATCAGAAGCTCGCTACTTACTATTATATTATGAAATTGGTTAACTTAATTATTGTTATCCAGTGAACGCTTTGAAGAATGTGAGTACAGCAACCAACAAGCAACAAGCTGAATATGTCAATGTAACAAAGGGACTACACAGTAATATAATAGCGTTATATTGAAAAATATTCATCGCCATTCGTAAAAAATCTAAGAGCAACATTGAATTTCAAAACAATGTCAACATTCCAATATTTCCACTCAGAATTTGGACTCATTCATTTAAAAGCGACTTTGATGCACGTGTATTAATTATCTGTAACTATGCAATTCGATTATACGTAACGTTGCATAATAATGAATTATTTCTTTTCAACATGCTCTAAAAATTCTAGAGCTATGTGCATTACTAATTGCTTCTGAAAAATCGATCGTTCGTGCATTCTAGTTGCAAATACACCAAAACCTAAACAAGATTATACTTGTATGCCAACTGTTATATAGGGTTCGTACAACGAACCACGATGTTCAGACACAGAATCACAAAGCGATTCTTGGTCAAAGCACTCAAGGCGCTTGTGGATGACCAAAGTAATGTAAGGGATGGGGATGTGAGCAACACATTACTTTGGTCAACCAAAACCTACATTTTCTATTTGTTTACTCCAGACGCCAAACTCAGAACACGTAATGTTATCTTCGGCCAAGTGAAGCGAGGAAAAATCCGAAGGGAATTCAGCCATGACGATTGGTTCCAAAGTGATGATCCATCACGTTGTGTACTAATTAAATTTAATTAAATTTATTTATTTTTTGAATAATTTTTCGTTCTAATGCTAATCAGTCTAGCGTGAACGTGATCAAATTGGGGTTGTGGTCTTGAGAGTGAAAAAAGATGCGATATTGCACGCGTTCGTCTAATTTTGCGAACTTGTCCAACCACATAGATGATTTCGTTTGGAATAAAATGTATTTGACTCGAGAAAATATTTTGTGGGTTAAAATTATAACGGATCGTTGGATAGCGTTTCTAATGTTGCGGGAAACTCAATGGTTTGGGTCGCTTTCAACTAAAACGGAAAATAAGACTGGAAAAATTTGGAGCATTTTTAGCTTGAACCTAGCACAGATTTTAAATTCCAACGTTTGGTAAATATTAACGAGTCAGCCATATTTTAATTCACCATCATACTAGTTTAAATAAAGGTATACGAATGGCATGCCAGTGTTTTTGTGGATGCAAGCAATTTTACACTCATTCAGTAAGACTTAAATAATTATATCTAGAGAATAATCAACTCCGAATTGTTCCATTTCATACTAATTACTTTCTCATTAACACCTCATGGTACTAAAACAAATACTCCTTTATTCATTCCCGAGTTTGATTCACATTGTTAACTGTGTCAAACGATTGATCGCAAACTGAAAATGTCCACGCAGCAGTGCACTTCGTTCATCATATTATACGTGTTTGGAAACATGTGGATGCACAGGTTGGTGGTATCAGCCTTATCAAACATACAAGCGCTACTTGTTTACCATTCCTCCACTGTTTCAAGCGCATGCAAATCCTGATCTCAACGTCCATACCTGATGAGTGCAAACAGCACAAAACCGGTCGTAGGGTGTGTGATCGAAATGCATGCAAATGAGCATTTTGGTTAAAGGTTTGAACTTGTTCGTACGATTGAATTTTGCCGGCATGACCAAATTTTTCAAGCACGTTTTGGTAAATGTTGAATGCAAACAGCACGAAACCGATCGTGGCGTCTGTGTGCGCTTGATGGAAATGCATGCACATATATTTTTCTGGTTCAAGTTCGTGGTATCAAAATATCTGCATGGGTGTGGCCATATACGATTGAAAATGTTGGTAGTGTCGGCTTTAATAAATAGTGGTTTACAAGTTTCAAACTTGCTATTAAGAAGTGTTTTAAATTTTAGGGTATGATGCTACTAGTATGAATAACGCATCAATAATACTGTCAAAATGAACGTTTCGACAACTGATTTAACGTTGTTTTTATTTACAAGATGGATATTGAAGGATCACGGGTGGTACACATTAGAACAGTGTAAAACTTCTGTATGCGGTAAGGTCAAATAAGTGGTGGTGGGTTGACTATTACTTAATCATGTTCCCTGTCCTGACTATCACCCTTGGTCTGACGAAGCTTCTGTGTCAGAAGTTAAACGTTACCCAAAAACTACTTTAACCGATTGTACTCAAATTTCTTTGCATTATGAATACACGATAAGTCACAAACATATTCCAATCGAGTGTAAAACTTCTGTTCGATTGGTCCTTAATGAAATCGTCCAACATCCGTAAACGCTGCTGCGGGGTTTAATCCAAAAGCTCTGTCTATTCATTTTAGCATTTAAGCTCAATTATCACTCCGTTTCTATCCGACCTCTTTTAGTAGAATCCAACAGCTAACATATTGATCTGATGAAATCAAATTGCTTCGTACATATGGATTACTTCACGCAATCTGAGGTAATCAACCGATCAGATTAGTTTTGTGTCACCAGATGATCTTCAAATGCAATATATAATCAATGTATATATTCCGCAAACAACAAGAGATGATTCAATATTCCTAAACGTTTATCAAAGTGATATTTTAGGTGAATCTTTGACATTTAAAGTGATCCGAGGGGTTGAAAAGGGAATAAATTTAATCATCCCGCAGACGTTTTACTCAACCTATTGCTGAGAGTGAAACCGTGAATTTGTGGATGTCGAAATCACTCAATACGAGTAACTAAATTTCACCCAACGAATTATTTCTAACGGCTATTCGAATTGAGCATTGCACTTAGTGGGGAAGCAGTGAATGACAATGATGATGATATTTTCAATATAATCAATAACAAATATGCACTACTTGGCAAAATATAGGTCGAACATTGTGTCAGAAACGTGTTCACAATGATGCTGCTCGTATTTATTCGCAGCTAATCACTTACCTGTTCTTCAGCAGTCTTTCATAATCAAGAACATTTCGATAAAGTACATTTCACAATCTCTCACATGAGGTTGGAACCTGTCTTCGTGAAGAGAACGACGACGCTGAAAACTAAACGCCCAAAAAAATATCCTCAACTAATTTGTTTTTTTGTCAACATGCGTTACACTATAACCAGTTCATATTGACCATGGACCATAGAGACGGATTAGGAAGTAAAACTATTGACCCGAACAGCTGAAATCCGAGTGATAGTATTTTAAACAGCGTTTTCACATTAAGCCACGAATATTTTTACATGGCCCATGATGATATAGCTGTACTTATTCTTTTAAATCTCACGATTCGCGCGTCGATACGTGTTAGTATCTTTGACGAAATCTGTCAAAGCGTTTGTTAACGTAGTTATTTTTGAAGGATCTGGTACATCCTCTTCAAATAGGCAGTGCAGAAAATTAATTTATTCACAAGTTTTACCGCTTTCTTTTAAATTTTAACGCAATCTCTGGGCCAAATGCATCATTTTTCGAATCAAATGAAGGCAATTTGGGACGCGATTTTGAACGAATTACGAGATTACAAAGTGATGTGTTACTCAAATCTAGGTTCTGGCTGTTTGCCGTCATCAGGTGGAGACAGTTAAATCAGGTTCATTGAGCCTTAAAACAGTGGAAAGGTGGTAAACAAACTTAAACTTGAATAGGTTTCGTACAACGAACCACGATTTTCAAACACGGAATCACATAGTGATTCCTGGTCAAGCAAAAAAGGCCCTCATGGATGACGAAAGTAATGTGTTGCTCACATCCACTAACGGTTTCTAGAAGTGGCATACATTTGTTACAATTTCTCCATTGTTTCTAGCTCACTGAACCAGATTTTACTGTCTCAACTTGATGACAACAAACAGCCAAAACCCGGTAATGGTGTGTAATTTCGGGGGATGTGATCAACACATCACTTTAGTCATCCATAAGCGCCTTGAGTGCTTGACCACGAACCACTATTTACTTCTGTGTTTGAACATCGTGCTTCGTTGTACGAACCCTATGTAACAGTGGCATTCAAGAATGACTTTGAATTACGAGATTGTTTGGAAACATTTGACCCTATACATTTGGTTACGGTTTGTGCCAATAAACTGGATCACATGTGGATAATATCAATCTAGACGGTAAAGAAACATCGTTCGCTCGATAAATTGTATCTGAGATGTCGGGACCTGTTCGTCAATTATTTTTAATTTTTTTGAGTGAAATTATTGTAACGGCTGAAAATTCGTGTATACGAATAAAGCTAATTTCTTCTTTTTCGTCTTCTATAACTTTTGTCCCGCTGTACTCTGAATTCATTCACCCCCCCCCCCCCCCCCCCCCCCCCCCCCCCCCCAAAACAAAAAACAAATAAACAAAAAAAACAAAATCCCCCCCACCCCCCCCCCCCCCCCCCCCCCCCCCCCCCCCCCCCCCCCCCCCCCCCCCCCCCCCCCCCCCCCCCCCCCCCCCCCCCCCCCCCCCCCCCCCCCCCCCCCCCCGCCCCCCCCCCCCCCCCCCCCCCCCCCCCCCCCCCCCCCCCCCCCCCCCCCCCCCCCCCCCCCCCCCCCCCCCCCCCCCCCCCCCCCCCCCCCCCCCCCCCCCCCCCCCCCCCCACCCCCCCCCCCCCCCCCCCCCCCCCCCCCCCCC